>OZ038395.1:14324067-14545095 GCA_964036045.1 Eutreptiella sp. 'Long Island Sound 2002'
CGCTGTCTTTGGCCGGCCGGTCTGCCCCGCTCCCTTCCTCTTCTTCTTCTTCTTCCCCTTCTTCTTCTTCTTCTTCTTCTCCCCTCCTTCGTCTCCCACTCCCCCGTCCAACATGCCGGCCTCCAGCGCCTCCTGCATCCACTTCTTGACCTTCCCGACCTTCAGGCCCTTATCGTAGTTGCCCTTCGGCCTCCTCTTGCCGGGCTGTGCCGCATCCTCCTCCTTCTCCGCCTCCTCCTCCGTGGCCCCGTCTTCCTTGGGGGCTTCTTCTTGGGCCTTCGCAGGGGCCTGATCTGCCCGCTTGCCTGCCACGGGGTTCTTAAAAATGTCCGTTGCCTTGTCGTTCCACTCGTCCTGTTGCGGGGGGAAGAAAAAAAAGCGAAACCTTCGATGACTTCACTGGAAGTTCAATAACAATCAGCAAGCGAGACCCTACCCCCGTCACCCGGCAACCCCTGAGCAAGAGCCCAAGCAGAGCCCCCTCCGTTTGCGCGCGTGCGACACTCCCCTGCACCTGCACTCCCTGGTCCGCTCTGTTTGCGGCCCGGAGAGGGCGGGGGCTGGAGCAAGGGAGAGGCTCTCCCAAGCCAAGGCATGCGTGGGCGCCAATGGCTCTGGAGGCAGACGCATGGCAGGCAGGGAAACGGGGGCACCTGCTTGACAAGCTTGGCACGGCACGCCTTGGCAATCCTCCGGTCAAAGTTGTACGCCTTCTTCCAAGTCCTGCGTGCCAATAGATTGTCCTCTGCGTAGGAGAAAGGTGCGAAGGCGAACGCGCACACGAGACATCAGGTGGGGGTCGGGGGTGGTGGGGAGGAAGGCAGGAACAAGAGGAGGTGGACGGACCGACGTGATGGACCGGGTCGCCTCCCCTGCGTCCTGGACACCGGGCCGGCGGCTTGTCCGCACGCGGCTCCATGGCAAGGCTACCGACCACATACGAACTCAACGGCCTCCCTGGCAAACCATATCCCTTCGGGCAGCCCATGCAACGGCGGCCGCTCTTGGCAAAAGCACTTGACAACAGCCCAGGGGGGGGGGGGGGAACTGTTGGAATGTGCATCCGACTGTGTTGAACTTTGTGGGGTCCGGGGGGGGGGTTGGAAGGGGGGGGGGGGGGGGCTGGACGGGCTGTGGCCAAAATTTGTTACCCCAACGTACCCCCTGGGGTGTATGCCTCAAAATGATCAGTGCATTGTGCTGATCATTTTGGTATGTACATTGCGGTGAAAACTTCCCTCCAGAGGGGCATGGGGTAGTGGGGGGATGGCCAGGCTGCCGAAGTGGGTTGGGTTGGGGTAACGGTGGGGGTCACAATATCTTTTCATATTTTTCATATGTATTCGAAATCTCCGCAAAACTCTGAGCATTTTGAGTATCCACACATGGGGCATCGCTGTACAACAAACACAACGTTTGGCACATTCGGCGCCCAGGCTCCCAGCCAAAATGTGAAATTGGCAAAGGGCAGATTCGAGAACTTTGGGGGGCCTGGAAGGGGGGATGGGGTGCGGGCTCTGAACCAGGGACCCCCGCCCCCTTACAACAGCCTTCAGGCCCTGGGGCATTCCCGTTGTTGCCCATACGTCAACGTGAGGACGCACGCAGCACACGCATGGCCCATGCGTCAGTGCCTCGTGAACTCAACATCGCTTCTTCGCAGTCCTCACGGCCGTGCCTTCCGAAAACGCGTTCCAGAAGATCGCACTTCGGGATTTGCGCGGGCGGGCGCCACTTCCGCAAACACCCAACGGTACCTTGACGGCCAGGGACACGAAGCGCAACGAGAGGGGGGGGGGCGGTACGCTGTGCCAACTGTGCAGAGGGGTCAGCCCACTGGCCAAGACCACAGCAGATGCAGCCGCCAACGCTGCCGTTACCACTGCCCTTCGATGGGGATTACCAGCCCTTGAACGCCCCGTGCAACGCTGTCTCTAGCCCCGTGGGCTTGACAACACACCAGGGCGGTCCTTAACGGAAGGAAAAAAAAAGGAAAAGTGTTCCGGAACCAGTTTTCCCAAAAAAGCCCGCGGGCACTCCATGTGTTCAACCATGGTTGGTGGCGGTTGGCGGTTGGCGGTTGGCGGCGGTTGGCGGTTGGCAGTTGGCAACTGGTGGTTGGTGGCGGTTGGCAGTGGTTGGCAGTTGGCGGTTGGTCGCCGCTGGCGGTTGGTGGCGGTTGGTGGTTGGCGGTTGGCGGTTGGTGGTCCCTTGGGGCGGTCCTTAAGGGCGGTCCTTAGCAAAGAAAAAAAAAATCTCGTCCCTTTAGGACCGCCCTGCAACAAACTGAAGTGACGCACCGCTCTGGGGTGGGTCTCGGTCGTCTCCTGGAGCTGAATGCGACCAGAGGCAGGCAGCAGTCGCCGTTATACCCCACCCATATTATTGTAGCCTTTATACCCCACCTGATGAGTCCGATGAGTCCGCCTTGATCTTGGAGGCAAACACATGGCCCTGTCGAAGCCAGGGTCCCTGTCTGACCTGGGCCATGCTTGCGCAAGGGAGAGGGGGGAGCACTTGCGATGCGAGTGTACAGTTTGGGGCCAAGTATCCTAAACAGTCTTTTCCAAACAATCTGAAAAGGGCATCGGTTAGCGTTCGTACCTGCCAAGAACTGTTCCCATGCCATGGGCACAAGCTTCTTGGCCATCTTTTGGCCGTGGGTGCGAAAGACCAATGGCATCCCCCCATCTTCAACCTCCTGATGCTCCGGCTCGGGGGACTGGGCAATGGGCGTGGGCTTGGGGGGTGTGGGCTTGGGTGTGGGCTTGGGTGTGGGCTTGGGTGTGGGCTTGGGTGTGGGCTTGGGTGTGGGCTTGCGCGAGGGCGCAGTGACAGGCGCACGGTCGGCAAGCGGCTTTGGCGGAGGGCGACGCTTTCGCTGAGTCGCCGGAGGAGCTGTGCCCTGGACACGGAGGAGGCAATAGATGCGAAATGTGTGGCAGCTCTCGGACAGGGACCAGCACTCCCAAGGGAAAAGGCCCTGCAGCGGGACGTTGTTGCACTGCGTGCATTGTTGGGGAAAACCACAGGAAATGAGTCCCTCTAAAATCACTTCTGGGCAATGTAGCAGCACAAAATTCTGGGGTTCTCGGACTTGCACTTTGGGGCGGGGGGGTCAGTAGAGCCCCCTGGCTGGAACCCCCCCCCCCCCCTCAAAAAGGGCTCCAATGATGGGAACCCCCAAACCAACCCAGGAACATCCGGGTCCCAATCGAGGGGGCAGGCAGGGGGCTGTGCCAGGGGGCACAATGGGATGGGACGGGGACGAGGGAATTGGAAGGCGAGGGAGGCACTTGCTCAGGGTGAGAGTACGGGTGGGCCACCTGTCCACAGGTGGACGATTCCCTCCTCAAAAGGCGAACGTACGCACACCCGGAAGTATCAACCAGCCTACTCTTGCAGCGTTTATGGCACAACCCCCCGAGGGAAGCACCAAAGCAGGCGAGGAGCTTGCCACCCAAGCAGCCACAATGGGGTCCCAAAGCGGGGAGGAGACATACTGAGAGGGATGACAGTGACAACACAACATCAGCTGCATATGCCTACAGGCAATGTCCACTACACCACTGAATATTGCCTTTCAACACATGCTATTAAAGGTCACATGCTGAGGGGTTGGACGCAGAGAAGTATGCGGGCAAAGGAAATGGCAGGCAGGGATGTGCTGCCGGCAAAATTGGTGAAAAGCGACTGAGGATAGCCTGTCAGTTGTACCCACGCACACTGCAGGAAGGTACTGCCCAATGCCTCAAATACTCATCACAAGTCCCTTTCTGCCATGAAGAATCCGAAACTCAAGGAGTTGCAGTAGATCTGTCTGGACAGCCCTCACGGCAGGCGGCAGACACACCATTATTGTGCTGCAGAGCCATTGCATCCCGTGACGAGGAGTCATCCTTCTGCCCTGTGCCCTTAGTGCCCGCATTTTCACACACAGAGGTCAGCAGGAACCCACGACATTCAAACTCAGTGTGACCGGGCTCTGCCTGATCACGTTGGAAGTGGCAGACGCTGCAGGTTTGGGATAGGGTTCACACCGACAGCCTGAAAGCCAATGACGAGCCCTGATCCCTGTCCAGTGATCAAGGTCCAGTCAGAATGAGTCCCTACCCAGAACGCAAGCGTTACACCCGCGTAAGCGCAGCACACCTTCGTTGGTGCCTGGGCATGTGCACTTTGACCAAAAACAGTAAGGCCAGCCATTCAATCGCTGTGGTGAAGACATGGGGCAGCCGATAATCACAAAAGTGAACAAACGCTACTTCATTGTGTTGCGAAAAGACTGTTTAGTATACTTGGCCCCAAACTGTACACTCGCATCGCAAGTGCTCCCCCCTCTCCCTTGCGCAAGCATGGCCCAGGTCAGACAGGAACCCTGGCTTCGACAGGGCCATGTGTTTGCCTCCAAGATCAAGGCGGACTCATCGGACTCATCGGGTGGGGTATAAAGGCTACCTGAATATGCCCATTCGTGCTTCCGTGTGTGCGCAACTTTTCAAGTGTTGGAGAGGAAATTGTGGACATTGTTTGTCCCCAGTGGGAAAACATATGCATTCCGTAGGCGGGAGTGGGACAGTGGTGCCTCTGCTCACAAGTGCTGCTTATGCCTACTCCACTGCTGGCGCTGACAGCCTTCACTTTGACCGCAAAGAGGGTTTTCAGCAAAGAGAAATGTTGTTGTTGGCTTTGGGCTCGGGCTTTGGATGAACCTTGCACCTGGTGCGCGAGGATGTGATGACCCATTGATTCCCATCTGCGTGCCATCGCTTGCATGGCAAGGTGCACCCACACAGGATCGCCACCGCACGAGAAAACACCTCAACCGCCCTGTCATGGTGGGTGCAACATGAGTCGCGGAGCCGCACCTCAGACATACACCACAGATTCTTAGAGACCTATTGAAGGAGGTGATGTCGAGACGTTCCACCCAAGGGGTTAGGGGTTAAACAAACAATTTAATCCCTTGAGGTAGGGTACATGAATAGGCCCAAAAGGGGGGGGGGGTATGTGACAGTTTCCCCGATATGCAGGCTTGCCTGGCTTTGATCTAAGAACCTCTGCGAGGTGATTTCGAAAATTTCCATTTTTGAGCTGTATAGTTCATAGGTAGTGTTGGCATATCAATTCGCGTGTGTGCATCAACGGTAGCAAATGCATGTGGGAAGAATTATATTTGGACATTGCAAATCACAATTGACAAAACAGGGCAGCAAGCAAATCATCACCGGAGAAAATTCTCCATCATCTTGTCAGTCTCGCATGCAGACCTCGGGTGTTCCAAATAGTCAATTTCAAGGGCTTTTAGTAAAAAAAAAAACCTCCCCCTACAACACACTCCATGGGCCAAAAAATGCTGCCTGTTGGCATGTTTCTTGGTATCTCGGAGAGATATATGGGCCCCAAGTCTCAGCAACTTCAAAGTCAAGTCTGCCCTTCTATCGGCGTGATTTCAGCGGTGGACAAATAAAGATCTGGTGCTAACAGTGCTTGCAGGAGGGCGGGCCTAACTATTGCACAATGAGCCCCCCCCCCCCCCCAACACACAGCTACCCAATGGGTCTTTGAAAAGATCTCTTCACGCACATTTCAAACATACATCCCCTGGGTGACAGCATTTCCACACAAAGGCGTAAAACTCTGAAAAACTTCTGAAAAAGGGGCATTCTCCATTCTTGTTGAGGCTTTTGACTCTTTTGGGTTTTGTTCACCAATTGTAACCAATTCCTGTGGAAGATGTGGTTGGTGGACAAGATTATCTGAATTCTCCGAACTGCATGGTTGGCGAGGGACGCCATAAAGCCTCCCTCTTGTGTTCACCTTGTCCTACTAGTGGAGCGAACTGCACCTTGTCCGGCTTGGCTACCAGCTAGACCACAGGCGCTTGGTATAGCTAGATAGCTCAATCTTCGCGCCGCATCAGGTGCTCCCCCTAGGGCTTGGCACACAGCCACCCAACCCACCATAGACCACGGGGGCTATGGAAACTAGGCATTCACCTTTTCCACTAGCCAAAGCATGTCTCGAAAAGGTGAAGGATTCCTGGTGCTTAGGGCCCCTTTCTGCTCGTTTAGTGCACAGCCCCCAGAAATCTGAACTTCTTCTGCGAACACTCTTGTAAGGCCCACGACAAACTGAGTTGCCCCCTGTCACCCCACTTCAACCACGGAAAGAGCCATAGTGAGTCCTGTGACTCTAGGTCAGGGTGCACCCAATGACAGTAAACACAAAGCAAGCACTGCAAGGGAGAGTTGTGCTACAGCGAGTCCGATGACTCCATAGGTTGGAGCCCACCCAATGAGCAAGCACAGAGCACGCACTGGGGGGGGGGGGGGCTGTGCCTCATAAGGTCACAGGAGAGAAAAACAACCTCGTTACCCCCGTTTGCCTTCCTGCTCCCGCGATCAGAGGTGCACCTCGACCTTTGGGAGTCCTCGGACTCTCCATGCGGCGAATCTACCTCCCAAGGCTTGCTTTGTGCTTGCGGTCTTTGGGTGCAACCCGACCTACGGGAGTCAATCGCTGGTTGCAGCAGTGGTTGTGTGGCCCTGTCCCCACACCCTGTCCCTACTTGCTCTCGCAGCAGCCTAATGGACCGCGAGGGGTGAATCGTACCCTCATCACACACACATCCGTTACACCCCACACCCTGCAGTGCCCCCTGGCGGGGACTGTGGGCCCCACCTGTGTCCACCGTTGGACACGCCCACCCGATGCCCAGAGGATTTGACATGGGGAGGGGGAACGGTAGGTACCCGATGCACAGGCGTGGACACCACCCACAAGCACGAAGACAGCAGAATATCCACACTTGCCATCGGCATAAAAAGGTAAGAATGCGCTTCTCAAACAATGTGAAGGTTTGACCCGGGCACAGCACCACCAAACGGATCTTCTCCTGCCTCCCACACAATGCACCCACAGCGTCTGCTTGGTGCCGTCCTGCAGTCTGACTTGACAGACAAGCAATTCGCCCTCAAAAAGGTGAAGGTCAGCAGCGAGAGAGACCCAACCCCCAGAACATTCAGCTCATGCACATTTACAAGAGAAGGAACTGCCGGCACATGCGCATCCCAATTCAGACGTGGCACTGGCACTTGGCGTGCCACGCACTGTCAAGTACCCCCTTAGTCTTTGTCTGTGGCACACCCTTTGTGAGGGGGCGCGTTCCAGACCAGCCCAGGTATGCCATGTGATACGCACAGTGGTACTGATGTCGCTGGCGCCACCTGCGCTGCCGGCGCTCGCGGCATAAATCCGAAATCCATTCATCAAAGCCTCATTCTGCCGCCCAGCGTTGAACAAGGCCACTTCCCACCGTCCCAACACTTTTCGCCTTCGCACGCGGAACAAGCCACCACACGTGTGCTTGCTTCGCACAAGGGGATATTGCACAGGAGAGAAGAGGTTGTTGCATGGCAGATCATTCCCCTTGACAACCTCCCACATCAATACACCAAACAGATGACACTGTTGAATGGAAAACAAAGTGTGTGTGTGTTGGGGGGGGGGGGCTTTAGACAAGGGCAGTCTCCGGAGCAGATTGCCACCGTCTACGTTACCCATTGACAGTCTCCCCTTGCTTCCTGGGGGGGGGGGGGGCAAAGGCGTTCCGTCTCCTCAGGTGTCCCTGCACCCCCCATTCATTCGAGCACAACTGGATGGGGGAGGAGAAAGATCACTTTCTGGCCTCACACCGGCTGCGTCTTGGGCCCCCGCCCCCCCAAACACACACCAGCAACAGAGTTGTGGGGGGAAAAACGGGGCGGAGGTTTTGTGGCGGGAAGAATTCGGGAACGGGCGCGTCGGTCTCACGACCACGTCCACAACACACCGCACATTCAAAGGAGGCCTCTCTGTGACCAGACACTGCTTTATGGCAGCAAACATACAGGCAGTCAGGGGGGCACACGGTTGGCTGTCGTGCAGCGCTACGGAGGCTTACACAGGAACCCCACGCCTTTTGTGGGGGGGGGGGATATCTGGGATGGCACTTTTGTGACACTGTGCCACGATGCATGGCCTGTGCCCCCTCACACAGCCCTGTCCAGACGGCTCGCTTAGACGTGCCTGGCATTCCTTTGGGAGGTAGGAGCCCCCCAGTGCCTTTCTGCGGAAGGCATCTGATGGGCTGCTCAAGGGCACTCAAAACAAAAGGGGGGGGGGGGGGCTGGCAACCCACGCTCACCCTTAGGGGCGGCGACCGCAGGACACACACATGGCACGCTTGCAACAGCGCCAGTGACGCGTCCCGCTGCCACCGGCAAACCTGCCGAGAAGTGAACCCTTGCCTCCAGAGCTGCGAATTCGGGCAAATTTGAGACGTACAGCTGATCGATAACCCCTGCAGCCGTCGTGCGAGCCGCAAACACTCTCTGTCTTGTCCATCCCAACGCTGGTATTCAGATTATGGGCAAAGGCTGGGTCGCGGGTTGGTAAACGAGACGACAAGTGGGACAGGGTTAGAGTCAAACCTCAGAATGCGGTCTGTGCTGAGGGGGGGCGGAGGGCCGGCAAGGCTCCGCCCAAGGGGGGGCCGCCAACCCTCCGCCATAAAGGCCCAGGAGATGACAGCTTCCTTGGTACCACACCACAAAACTCTCTCTCGCAAAGAGGTGCGAGGGGGTGGGGGGTGCTGCAGTGGAGAACGACAGCATTCGAAAGATTACGCCAATCCTTCCACCTCTTCCTCAGCCACGCTGCCGCAACGGCGTTCGTCACGTGATCCGTTGGGAAACACAAACAAGCAGCTCTGTATGATACAGTGGGCATGGACACCACGGGCAATTCACCCATCACTCAGGCCTAGCACAGAGCGGGTGTCAGTGTAGAGCCGGGCTTCAATTGGTGGTTAGGACTCAGCTCATCTGCGGTCAAGGGGCACCAGAAACGTCACTTTCGACCGTTCCTGCCCACTTCACCACGTGGAAGCAGCAGAGATGGCGTGGCATCATCCCGGGCACGGAAACGCGATTGTGTGGCACCGCCGCCTTCAGCGCAGTGCAGCGCCTCATCAAATCTTTCCGTCGTGCCCTTTGCCATTGGCACAGGTGGTGCTGGGCCTGCTAGCGGCCTCGCAGCAGAGGCCCCTGCCTGCCCTCCAGCAATCAGGGGTTGGTTGTGGTGGGGTCTTCGGTCTGGTTCAGCACACGTGCACACGCACACACAGACACACACACACACACAGAGAGAGAGAGAGAGAGAGAGAGATGAGAGCGGCCCTTGCAAAGATCCTTCGAGGCTTCTTCACGCTGGACCCCTCTCTCACCCGAAGCCTCGCAACATTTAACTTTCCGGGGACTATGTACCCTGCCCCCCCCCCCCCCCCTCCCCCCCCCTTGTCCGTGGACGCCTGGCTCGCAGCCCAGCGAGGTTTCCGTCCTTGTGCACGCCCCGTCGGCCTCCTCAGGCGAAAGAAAGGAGCAGCCCGTCGATGACTCGCGGGGGTGCCCACAGAGACAACAAAAAGGGCGCCCCCCATGTCCCGCAGGCTGACAAGACGACAGGCTTTTGTTTGGTGACCGTTCCTTCCGCCGCTTTCTGATCGGGGTCCCGTCTTGGGTCCATCAGGGAGGTCACGGGCCCGCACCGTGCAACACGATGGCCGCGCGGGAACCGCCCCCCATCGGACGGCACACAACCACGTGACAGGAGCTCTGGACTGTGCCAAAACAGATCCAGACGACTCGCTGCTGACGGGGGGCAGGCGTCAATGCATTGACACCGACCGCTGCCAACCGACGACGACCATGCGCTCTTAGGGCACTCCACGTCCGAGCAGGGTTCGAAATCCTGCTCGGACGTGCTGCCAAACTCTGGTTCGGCAAACGTCGCACGCGCGCGTGCTGCTGCCAAGGGGCCGCGAGGGTGCGAAAGTACACTTCATTAAAGACAAAATGGGAACATCACATTCATTTGCCGGCCACAGGCAGATTTCCAGTCGCCGCGGGCTTTTCCTTGGGCTTCGGTAGGGTCGACCAAAGCAAAGAGAACGGGTGGTCGGGGTCCTCCTTCACAGCTTTGCGGAACTCCTGCAAGTCAAGGGTGCCGCTGCTGTCGGTGTCTGTGGCCCTGAACACGACCATAAAATGCTCCTCCATGTTCTTCCATCTGCAATACAACGGCAGGACGAACGGCTGTGGGATATCACTCGGGCACAGAGTGTCTTTGGGGCGTAGCACACAAATCAGAGGAAGGATCTCACTCAGGAGCTTCAGCCAAAGCTCGAACCCGGGCTTCACCCAACTTTCAGGCAGGCCTCACCTCAGCTTCACCAGAGCTTCACCAAAGCCTCAACCAGGCGTCACTGACATGCGGCCCAGTTTCCCCGACCAATAGCAACGCTACCTCTCAAGATGACCTTCAAAAGTGTCATTTGGGAAGGATGCTCGCCCGGCGAAAATGGGCCCAAGGTAATGGCACTGCAATTTCATCTACACCATGCCCGTCAACATGGGGGGCTAAGGACCGAAATGACACCAAGCCTCCAATGTTTTGGGTTTCAAAGATTGGGGCGGACCGTACTAATGCCGTCCATCTGGCGTTGTGGCAAGCTTTCGAGCTGGATGCGATTAGCCTGAGGGGCCAGTGAAGGCTTTCGCTACCGTCCAGGCTACGCCCGGGTCCCGCAAAACGACGGTTCCAACGGGGCCATCGCATTCACAAGGGGTTGCTTCTGCACAGCCCACGGACATGTCAGTATCTCCCCTGGTGCTTGACCGTGGGGATACCGTGGCTGGCGATGGGTGGAATGGAAGCAAACAAGTAATCGAAGGGGTATATCACAAACCATGAACTGTTGGGCAGCATCCTTTGCAACCACATTTGACCGCGTTTGCACATCTCTCAGGGACATTCAGAATATGCCAACTTTCTGGGTTTTTGGCACTTTTCGGAAATTTCTACAGCTTTTGCTTCCATGTGCAAACATGTCGTCACCGAGGGGGGGGGGGGGGGGGATGTGTATACTTTTTGAAATCTGCAAGAAAAACGCCATTTCAAAAATGTATGGGTTGGGGGAGGGGGGGGGTTGCCATTTTTCAGCGTAGCACAACACATTGGACGGTGCACTCAAACATGGCACTGCACCGTTCATCCATTGTTATTCAGAATCACTGTCATCGTCAGCATTCCTTTTTTCAGGCAGGGCTGGGACCCCATTAGGGCAGACATCCCCCTGTTTGTGGACAGGGACATATTTCTTCAATTTTTGCCAATCCTGCAACCTCCAACCTCCGTGCCTTCACTGGCACCCAACCTTCGTTAAGGGGCATGGCCCACAGGCCATCCGTTGTGAGGTCCATGTTTCGTTGTTTGATCAACCCCACCGTGCGCCAGGGAATGGCCTCACTGTATCCATGTTTCAGCCATACATAACCAGGATGGGGCTGCCGATGCACTGGGTCAGGTGTGCTGCCAAAATCCAGCTATTTAACTTTTTCGTCTCGGATCAACACAGGTTTCTGTTGAATTTCTATGAAGACATGGCAGCTGCCTGTTGAAAAAAAGAGGCAGCAGGCAACACATGCACGGTCCGGACCGAACAAAAATCACAAACATATCGTCAGTCCAGCATGCAGACCCAGGGTGTTCCAAATAGCCCTTAAGGGGGCGTTTTCGCACAGCGCGCGCACAGCGCCAATTATTACGGTGATTACCCTGAAAACCACACCACCTGCGGAATCATGCACAACCAATTCAAAACTCAAAAATTCAAACATCTCATGCTTGCCATGGGTCCCAGGGACCTAAATTCTGCCCCCTATAGCCCCGTCCACTGCAGCAGCCATTCAATGACGTCCTTTCAATCTTCTGAACTTACCAAACTCCCGGTGGTGGGGAACAGCCAACTTTTCGCACAGCGCGCGCACAGCGCGTGCACAGCGCGCGCACAGCGCACGGTACGCCCCCCTTTTCAAGGGCTTTCCAAATATACCCCACATACCCCTACCTCCGGAACACTCAGCGGGCACAAATGAGGCACCAATGACACTGACCCCCGAAAACCCAGAAAAGTGGCATAATCGGTACCGTCCCCGAGAGACATGCCATCAACCACCCGCCAATCTCTTTCTTGCGCGGGTTCGGGAGCCCAGTCCATACGGAAGAACAAGATCAATGGGCCTGGGTCTGGACCGGCCCGTTGTGGCCGCGATTGGCCACTAAAGTTTTGACACCCTCCCCTGACCCCCACCCGGGGTGGGGGGCTGAGGAGTCAAAATTGAAAAATTCTTTGGGGAAGAATTTTATCTCCTAAAATGATGATTCTACATGGGGTCCAATTTCATACAACGGGGTATGCTACGCGAATAAACCTCCCCCCGTTTTAGTGTCACACATCGAAATAATACCCCGCATGCATGATAATATTTGGACCACGAAAAAAATATCACGCATCGTGGCCACCTGAGCACATCCCAAACAAAGAAGGCAAAGCACCGTGGAAAATGTGATTGTCAGCAAAAACATGCAGTTGTTTTGGTGCCAGGAAAGTGGCCATGGATAGCTGGCGTGCTGCTGCCTTGGGTTTCGGCTTGGGCTTTGCAGCTGCAACATATTGGGGCTGAATTTCTAGGGGCATAAACTGGTAGGAGATCCGAAGCCCTGGTCAACAATCCGTTTGTGATAAAGGCTCCTGTTGCCCCAGACGGTCAATCTTCGGCACCAGGCGATTTGAGGTTCGAATCCTCTGCGAACCCTCCCTCTGTGACAATTTTTGTTTATCTGGTGTTTCAGGGGGCCCTAAAACATACCCAAACACGCGCGCGCGCGCACCCAAACACACACGGATGCGAAGACCCGGGTCCCACCCCGGGTGCCAAGTGCAAAGCGAAGACAGAGGCGAAGTGGTCACACACACAGACACACACCTAACACACACACGCACGCGCGCGTTGGGAGCCGCGCAAACAAGAACAAAGCAAGAAAAGCGGCCGGAGAAAACTCCTCAGGGACAGGGATCTGTCCTAGACGTCTTTCGGTCTGTCGAAATTGGATGTGCACGCATGCACGCACGCACGCACGCCCGCCCGCGCGCGCCCGCGCCCGCACCCGCACCCGCACCCGCACCCGCACCCGCACCCGCACCCACACCCACACCCACACCCACACCCACACCCACACCCACACACACACGATGAACGCAGACGAACAGGCGTGATCAAGCAGAGCACCGCACTGGACGTTAACGAATCTCGTCAGGCCGAAAAACAGTAGAAGAAGGAATGAAAGAGCATGTCGGCTAGGCGCCTTTCTGCACCCACACACACACACACACACACACACACACACACACACACACACACACACACACACACACACACACACACACAACACACACACACACACACACACACACACACAACACACACACAAACACACACAAACACACACACCTCCGCGGCGTCATCTGAATGCCATCAACGGCACACATGGCCTGAAAGTAGCTCTTAAAATGCTTGAGGAATTCCTCCTTAGAAATGCATCCATCGCCATCGGTGTCCAGTCCTGCATGCGGTGTTGAACCACAATGACCACACACATCCACACCCCAGATCACGAGCCAGTGAGCGCTCTCTCCAGCGCGTGCGTACCCACATCATCACGCAGTGCATGAGGTACAATCCTCCTCAAACAGACCCCATCGATCCTCCTCGCCAGCCCTCCTCAATCTCAGTGACTGGGCTCAACACCGATTAGCTCAGGGGGCCGTCACATTGGTTGCGGACCATTGCAGTCGGGATGCCACCTTCAAACATCCCAACGTTCCAGAGCGAAGGGAGTGAAACCAGAGAGAACTTCGAATTGTTTTTTGTCAATGCCACCTGAAATTCCGCTTCGAAAGATTAAACGTTACATCTCCAGAGGTTCGGTTTTTTTTCACACATGCACCAGTCTCCACCAGTCACTTCTTCCGCTGCTGGGGACAGCTGTGTTGTGTAGAGTGCTCTAACGTGTATTCCCTCATCCGACTCAGCCCCACCTTAATGCTGATGAACACACCAAACTTCTCACCCTGCAAGAGTGTGAACACATTCCAAAACCCAACAAAAATGAAGAAACAACTTCGCACACCCTCTCATACTGTGGGCTTGCATGGTCTGACATGCTGAGAAAGCAATGCCATCCCAGAGCATGAAAGGAAACACAGGGCGATTTCAACACCCGTTCCATGAGCCTACAATGGTCTGCAACCCTCTGCGCCCCCCATCCCCCCATCCCTCTTCATCCCTCTGCAACCCTGAAAAATCCCCTCTGGCCCTCAATAGCCCTCTACGACGATCTGCAGCAACTCTCCATCCTTCTACAACCCCCCTCCCCCCCCCAATGAGCCTACAGCCACCCACAAAGATGACCATCACCACATGCAACAACAGTGCACACCTTGGAAAGCAAACTCCAGCTTCTCATCATCAGTGCCGGCAAAGAGAGTGCGCAGCCCCGAGGAAAGCTCGTCGATTTCCACTTTCTCGTCACACTTGTCCTTCACAAAGATGCTGAAGAGGGCATTCAGCCTTCGCAGCTGGGCCTTCCTTTGTTCCGGAGGTGTGTCGGGGTGCAACGCCTTCTCCAGGACTTCCGTGAAGCTGTCCCTTGTCAATTGCCTGCACGTGCATGCGGATGAAGGTGGGGGCAGGTACTGCTGGACTGCTGCACACTTGGCATATCCGTCACCCATGGGCCACCCACCCCCAGATCCCCAGGTCACCCCCAGATCACCACACCCTTAAGCTGCCATGTATGGTAGGGGCACTTGGGGTTACCCGAGTGTCACCTGAAAATAAAAATCCGGAAAATGATCAGGGGAAATGACCATTTTGCAACGCTTGAAAAACCAAAGGGACTTTCAGGCAAACCATTGACGTATTTGCGCCGTGTTGGAAAGGAATGGCCGATCCCGAGAGGAGTACGGTTGCAGGAGTAATCTTGAGGACAGCGGTTGGATATTATCACAGCATTTGGGCGTTGTGGGGGTTGGCACACAGGCGTATCTTGGGCAATAGCCTGCACAGGGGCATCATGGCAAACTGCACAAACCCGTTAATTCTCTTGACAGGAGGAGGAGGAAAAATGCTTTTGCATGGGTCCGAGTAAATTGTTGATCCTCCTGCTCCCGTGGCGCCTGCCCCTTTGCCAGTGCCGGCAGGCTTCACAATCAGCCATCCCCAGGGCTGTGAATATCGGAGGTTGCTCTGCACAGTGATGCTGTGGGAATTGTACAGGGCGCAGTGCTGGTGGAGGTTGGGGGGGGGGCTTGCGCTGAGGCTGAAATGGGATGAAGAAATGGCCACAGGCCCATGGACGGTATCCATCTGTTGCCCTCTAACACAACTGTTTTGGGCGACGACAACGACACGGGGATGACAACTGGAAGCGGCGATGCACGACAGAGGGCCATACCCGTGCTTGGCGTTCGCTTTGAACTGGCGGCGTAGGTATTCCAGGGACTTCGCAGAGGTGGTGTCTTTGAGCTGGTAGTGCATGGCATCCTCCTGCAATTGAATGGTCTCAAGCAGCTCAATGGTGTACAGCAGGGGGTCTGAGGGCTTGGTTTTGACCAGTTGCGCTACCACGTGCTCCAAGATGAAGTGGATCTGGTGAGCTTGTAAGTAATCTGTGCCATCTGCTATGGCACTGCCATCCGCCATTGCACAATCAATGCATGACTAGAAAGATTCAGGGTTTTTGTAGGATCCAGCAAGGACTCGTGTTGCAGAGCGCAGCATTGCACCAGCATTGCATGTAGGCATGCACGGCAAGCACACATGAGGTTAGAAGCGCACTTCCATATTTGTATGAAGTGCGAAACACCAAATGGACGAGGAAGAGTCGCATCCCATTAGTAGCGCCTCATGGATTCCAGGAATTCACGGTCGTCCCAGCGATGACCACTCGCGATCCGTGGTGGTGCCTGTTTTTGGGGCCCTTGTGTCCAAGCTCTTGGGGTGGTACCAGATCAGAATTCAGGGAAGACAGTCCAGAGGACAGCTAAACATTGTCAGTGTGTTCAGCATGCGGGAGGACAGAGTGCGACATCTGCAGATGCATTCACAAGAGTGCTGTCCATCACACCCTCACAATGATATTCTGAGTCCTGTACACCCTCTGGGCACAGCCCAGGGGGAGTCTTGTTGTTGCAAAAGAAAAGACACCAGGTGCCTTCAAGAAGAGCAATCTAGTCAATGAACAGTATTTGGGTCTATTTTTTGAGAGGCAAATTTAAGAAAGGGCATTCAAAGACCACAAGAAGATGCCACACCCGCTAACCTTCGGGAGTTGATTTGTGCCCGTGAATGCACAAAGACTATGGGGCAGACGTTTGCCCAGGAGATCTTGCAGACGAACAATCAGCAATCAGATAAATCCGTGCAAAAAAATTGTCTTCCCCCTGCCCAGAAGTATTCTTGGGATGCTGAACGCTCAAGAGCCTACAGCAGCACAGGAAAGCACCCGGCATGAATGTCCTGTTTTGGACAAGCATCACAACCAATCCTTTGCTTTGTGACCCCATGGAGGATTGGGGATAGGTCAGGTTGCAATGTCCACATAAAAGTTCCCACTGTGCCTGCCACCCCAGCCTTTCATCACCCACTGTTCAAAATTGGTTCATGAATGCTGCCATATCTCCGGTGTCGCCCACGTGCACCTCCCCTACGGGTGCTTTCTGTCAGGCACCTACAGTGCACCTGGCAGCACGGAAAGAAGGTGTCCACGTTAGCATTGTAGAACCTGTTCCCTGCTTGACAGTGAACTTGGTCAACCAGGTAGGCCAGCATGGGGCCACGAGGTTTCACTACACTTACAAAATGCTTGGAAATCACATCTCCGTACACTAAACTATACAAACAAAGAACAACAACAGTGGGGCACCCGTGCTGCAACAGTGGCACCAAAAAGGGGCGCCCGTGGCATACATTTGTGTCTGAATGTTAAGAGTAGTCAACGGTAACAGAGAGCACCAGCAGAGAAAGAAGAAGAGAGCACAACAGAACCACACATTTTCACAAGAAAAATCAAAGTGACCCCCCCCCCAAGGGGGGTTTTGGGGGAATCTTTGCACTGCGCACGCACTGCGCGCTACTTTTAGACTATGTTCCCCCCGAAGAGCCCCCAAGCACACCCCTTGGAAACGCCCTTAGAATTAGGTGACCCAAACTGCCCCAGCTTTTCTCATGTACATGGAGCAACATCTCCAAGTGAATGTTCGAGGTTCATCGGGTTGCTTCCTTTTCTTGGTTTTTTTAGCCGGTGGTTTCGGTTGTGAGGAAGGGGCTCTCTCCTTACCCTTGCGGTTAGAATCGGATTGGGGTTGAGATTGTGTAGCCACAGCGGGTTGCAAGGACTGAGAGGGTTGAGGGAGACTGGAGCTGGACGAAGCCACATCGGCCCGAGGGGGCACAGCAACACAAAAAGCATCCAGTGTGCGTTGCCACTTTTCTAGGACCTGCTGCGCATGTTTTGCTTGTTTCTTGGCCTCTCTCTCTCTCTTTTCTCATGGCGCAAAAGGTCAATCTCAGGCTGCAGTGTTGGCGCTTCACTGCCGCCTTCAGGGAATGGTTGGCCATCAAGCCCATCCTGGATAATTACACTTTCCTCATCCCTTGGTAAGTGGTTACCCTTGCCGAACCGCAAGATCTGCTCAATCAGCTTTGGCACACCCGTGACAGGTTGCTCCGGATACTTTGGGCGCTCCTTGCGGGCCCCTAGTATCTAAAAGTATGGGTCTCTAGTACGGCCAGACGCCCAAATAGTTGCATTGCGCTTAAGGCTCCCCCTTTGCAAGGGTGGTGGGGGTAATGCAATTCACCGCAGATACAGGGGGACTACAAACGACATTGCACTCTCCCTCAATCCTCTCGTACACCTACCACACTTGGTCCCATGCAGTGGTCTCTGTTGCCATCATTCATGCCCTTGCATCCCATGCTCTGTTTGAGGATTCCCAGCATCGAGGCCAGTGATGCATTGGCGGACTGTAACTGTAACGCATCCTGGCCTGAGCGGCGCCACACACACGTTGCAGGTCGCCAAGCGGCGCGTGCTTTGCACTTCCCATCCAATCCTAGCAAGTCTAGGAGGCTCTTGTGTTGGTCCCGGTGCTGTGGAATTGCCAAATGCCCCTGTATTGCAGTTTGCCGTTCTGGTGAGCCCATCGACCGGGACAGAGGCAGACAAGGGAAAACGGGACTGCAATACGCCCATTCGGGACAAAAGGCCACAAGGCAGCAATCAGCCAGCACAAACCCATGCTCATGGGTACCTCACCTGCCTGCCACCGCCCCCCCCCCCCCACCCCCAGCAGATGCCTCCCCTCAAAAGGGGGGAGGGGGGGCGGTTGGGTTTGACCCACCCCCCACTCAGACCCATTCAGGCAGGAGTGCATTGCATGGCTGGGAACAATGCAATGTTCAATTGCCTCACAAACTGCCATCCACAACTCATCGAGCCCTTCATTTCCTACCCCATACACGGTGTGGCTCCTGTCAAATACCCCATACAAAATGACGGCACCCTGACCTGCAGTCTTCACTGCAGCTGCACAACATTTGCAGCCTTTCCTTACAATATCCCCTCATTTCCGCGCGTCCAGGGGCCTGAAGTATCCCTATGTTCCACAGCCCCATTCTCTTACTGCAGGAACTTGAACGGTGGCTGCTGTCCCACAGCCATGTTTGTTGGCTTAGGCTTTTGCCTCAACTTTAGGTCCCAAGAGTGGAAAGGAAGCACTGTCAAGACTGATATGAGGAACTAGCCGTGGGGTGATACTGGGTGTGTCCGCTCCACTAGTACAAGACCCAATCACGATAGCCCCAAACCCCCCCCACATAAATATCGTGCTACGGTGCCTCACCCTTGTAGAGTCTGAGCCCATGGGGGCGGGGTGATGGTCGGCAGTGCGGCAGCAAAGGCTGCCAGGGGCCGGAGCAGTGGGTTGTTTCCAATCCGCCACCAAGAGCTTCGGGACCGGCGGCACCTAACGATGGCACCATGAACCACACCCACTGTCGGTGGAGGCACGAGGCAGAAACAGTATCACGCCGCACCCCCTGTCCAGAGCTGCACATTGCTCTCTCTATCAACAGACCGGAAGACGTCGAGGGCTGCCCTGCGGGGCCTGCGGAGTTCTCTTTCACCGCTTTTCTTGCTCTGCTCTTGTTTTTTAGGTCTCATCGTGTGTGTGTGTCACATCCAGGACATATGACAGTTCCACAAGATGCCCGGTACCTGTCTGCAACCCAGGCATCCACCGAGTAGCACCCTCGTAGAGCAAGCAGAGCATGCAGCACTGAAGACAATCGGCCAGAATAAGTCGGTTGTTGGTGATGGTGTTCCAGTTAAGGACACAATATTGCCGAGTTCAGCCAGCACGAGCCTAGCACTGCTGAGGGTCAGCTGCCAGAGCCCAGTCGCAGGGGATACCTGAACCTGGATTCGAACTCGCACACTATGCCAAAGCACAAAATCATGTGTTCGGTACACAAGCGATGCGATTCAACTACACCGATGTCATGCACACTCATAACACGAACACGCGCGCAAAAGAAAAGAGCAGAATCCGACCAGCACTGTGCCCCGTGGACGAAGACAATGTGCAGGACCAGAGTATCTGCAGACTCTCGCCAGCAGCATACCGTCAGCTGAGCTGCAAAAAATTCAGAAGAATATGACCGACCGGGCGCCTTTGTGTGTCAGAAAACACAAGGGATCCACACCAGCTTGGTACATTGCACAAACAGGCAAACGCGCGCGCGCACACACACACACACACACACACACACACACACACACACACACACGCACACGCACACACACACACACACACACACGCACACGCACACGCACGCGCACGCGCACGCGCACGCACACGCACACGCACACGCACGCGCACGCACACACACACACACACACACACACACACACACACACACACACACACAGTATACGCAGATAACAACAAGGAGGAGGAGGAGGAGATGCGGTCCCCCGGTAGGGCGCCCCCGCAGCACATCCCCATGGTGCCCGCCGGCCCTCCACGGTCTGGCGCGCGACCGGGAGGGGGGTTACATCCCAACCCGTCCGGCTAAGCATCATGGCGGCGGCTCTCCTCTTCGTCTCCTCCTCTTGTCCCCTGGTCCGCACCACGTGCATGCACCCCCGCCCTACACGTAGCCGGATCACCCCCCAGGGGCACGGAATGGGGGGCGAGGCGGAGCGCCGGCTCCACTTCCGGCACGGTCCACCACCCCCCCAAGGGAAGGGGGACGCAGTCTCACGGGTGTGGGCCCTTAGCCGCCAGGTACTACCGACTGGGCGGCGTTTGGCCGGCGGATCACGGGGGCTTGGTCCGTGGCCCGATCCCCCCTCCCTCCCCCGCGCACGGCACTTCTGACGAAGGCGCCCGTGCGCGGGGCCCTCCACCCAACTGCCGACTGCTGCAACCCTGTCCCCCCGGTTCGCACCCCTGGAACACACCTGGGTCCAGGCGTAGCGAGGGGATCACCGGGGTTGCCGCAAAGCCAACCCCAGCAACTGGTAAGAGACCCTGGGCTGATAACCGGCCATGCGCAAGGTGGCCATCAGCATATCGCGCAACCGGCGCACTTGGCGACGGTCTTGCGCCCCCCGCGCCTCGTACAACCCCATATAACGGGAGGGTGGTCCGTACGAAAGGAGCCAGGCCAACCGCCGCGGCGGCAGGCCGCCCGGCCCATCAATGATGACCAAATCCGCCTCGCGGACCTCCCGGGGCCAACGCCCCAAGCTTTTGGGCAGAGGCCGGTCCGAATACCAGAGGACCCTCTGGGTCCCGCCCCAGCATGGGGGCCTGTACTGCCCGGGGGGCAGAACGGTAGACAGCCGTCCGCGCTCGCACACGGGCCACAGCAGACTCGCCCCCGGCCACAGCCCGGCCATCGCCGGCCGGCTCCCCCACACGTGGGAGGTCGGGTCGAAGCGCGCTGGTACCCGGGTCGCTAGGTCCCACGTGTGACCGTCCTCGTCCCGGTAATAGACCTCCCTGGCCGCCGGGACGATGGGCATCTCCCGCTTGCGGTCCAGGGCGTCCCAAAACTTGACGACCGTGGCCAGCACCCGCTGGGCGGCGCCCACCACTAACCCCCTGTCATACAAGTACCGCAAGTCCTCCGGTTCCCAATCCCCGCAGGGATCGATATACAACGTGCGCACCCCCGCCCTAGGATGGGGGTCGTCGTCCCCCGGTGAGCCCACGCTGAGGGTGAAGGCATCGGGCCCGTACAGGACCACAATCCCCCATGGGGATACCGCGCGGCGCTGCCAACGCGCACACAGCGTGTCCAGGCGTATGTGCAGCTGCGTGTGGACCGCCAAACGAAAGAGGTGGCGCCACGGGCAGGTGGAAACCCAATGGCGCGCTCCCACTGACTGGCCACAAGCGGGGCAGGGGCGCTCGTCCCCGGCGAATCCCAGCCCGTCCCGGCGCGTCATCGTGCGGAGGTGCGCCCCCCACCGGATTAAACCCCGCTCGGTAACGGCGGAATAAACCCCCAGGGATTGGCGCTCCCCGTGCTCGGGGGCCTCCATATGAAGATCCCACAGACGGCGCGATGACGTCTCGACCAGACGGTCCAGGTTGTGCACCTGGACGTCGTTGTGGGTGAAACAGACCTGGGGTGTTTGAAGCCCCCGGATCCACCCCACCTCGGGGCGGGCCCCGGAAGCCTGCTTCTTGGCTTCCCCGTCGGCTATGTCCAACAGGGCGTCCAGGAAGGTGCCGACTCTGTGGGAGTACAGGTGCTGAGGCGCACTGAACCCCTCGGACAGCAAACCCCGGCACGCCCGCAGCAGGTCGTCCGACAGCGGGGAGGACCCGGGGTTGCGGGACTGGACGGCGTCTATATAGCCCTTGCTGTCGTGGAAGGACTACTGCCGGCCTCGGGTGCCCCACACCACCCGGTGGGCGCCACGTGCCCGCAAAACCTCCCAGGCCACGTAGAGTTCCGCCTGGTAGGACCCGTCTACGTGGACAGGGATGGGGATCCGGTAGATCCGGTGCCATCCTGTCGTGGGGTCCGCCACCACCAGCCCGCCCCCGGCCGTGTGGTTGGGATACCAGGAGGCGTCCTGCACGAAAACCGCCTCTGCAGGCACGCTCTGCAGGGTGACCCCCTCGGAGTGGACCTCCTGGGCCCACCGCATGCAGCGGGGCCACAGGGGGAGGGACTCCGGTCCACGAAACCGCGACGGCCACCCCGCTCTGCGGGTGCTGGACCAGTCCCGATAACCGGCCGCCAAAGCCGCGTGGCCGTCGTTTGCCTCGTCGATGGTCGTCGCCGCGCCCAGTGGGTGTTTGCTCACCTCCACGGCGTGGCTCCCCGGAGCGGGCCAGACCCGGATTTCCATGAGCCACGTATAGCGCAGGAACCGGTCATGGTCCGTGGGGTGGCAATCACAGTCCGCCAGGCCCCGGAGCACGCAGGGCATGTCCGGGTGGAACCGCCAGAGGGCGCACATGTGCCCCCACCGGGCGGAAGCCCGGGTCAGAGGATTGGGGTGGTTCAGCTGACGGGCGTAGTTGAGCACAAACGTGGTCAACACGTCCGGACCCAGAGGGCGAATGCCGGAGAGCCCCGCCTGCACAGGCCCGAGCAGGCGGTGCGCTGGCAGGTTTTCCCCCACAATCGCCCGGAGGGCGGAGATGGCGGGGTAGTCCGCGGGGTGCCATACCCGGACCGGGGGGGGCCGAACCCCGGCCTGGAAACGCGCCATGCCGCCCGCCTTCGGGTTGTACATGGCCGGGGGGTATTGCGCCCGCAAGGACTTGATGGGGATAACCGCGGAAGCACGTCGCGCCGCCATCATGAACTTCCGGAAATCTTCCTTGTGATACGTATGTGGGAGGGCGTGGCGCCCCAGGGAGCGGATGTAATCCTTCTCCGTCGGCACGGGCAGCCGAACCCCGTTCATCAGAACCGAGGGAACCCCGTACCGTACGCGCTGCCCGTCCATCCAAGTCCGTAGGACGTGCATCTTCGACACGTCGGACCCTAGAGCCACCGCGTCTTTTGCGGCGGGGAGGGCTCTGGCGATGGCGGACACATCCTCCGGGGAGCCCCCGAGCCAGACCGTATCGTCGGCCCAGGCCAGGCTGTGCAAAAGGCCTGCTGGGGTGAGCACCCCGGGGTAGTTCCGGGACACCATCTTCGCCCTTACCTCCCCCATAGGCGCGTAATCCAGCGGGGACAGAGGGCAGCCCTGTCCGGACCCTGCGTCGAACCACCCCTCGGCATGGTCGACATCATCCGTGCCGCCCATGTCCAGGCGCATGTCCTCCACCAGGGAGCGGTGCAAGTGGCACAGCTCCGGGCCGTAACCCACCACCTGGTGTACAGAGTCCCGGGACACGTGGTCTGGGGAACCGAAAGCGTGACGGACGTCGTCGAGGACGGGCCAGGCTTCGCCCCCAGAGCCCCAGCGGTACCAGAAATAATCGTGCAGTACCCTGAGGAAGTCCCATATGGACGTTCCCGGCCAGAGGGCGAATTGGCTGGGGGGGAGGAACCCGTGCTCCCGAAGCCAGGGCTGCTCCTCCTCCTTTACCACCAGACCCACCACCTTGCGCAGAAGGACTAGGTTGGTGAGTGGGCGGTCATTGGCCCCAATGCCATGGGGAGGTTTCTTAGGGAGGAGGTGGAGGTCCCCGTGCGAGAGGGCCTCCAGGCGTTCCCCCCGCATGTAGCGGTTGACGACCTCGCATACAATGGCGAGACCATCGTCGTCCATCTCCCGCAACATCTAGTACTGCAACTGGTCGCGAGCCGGAGCCGTGTTGCCGGTGCGCTGGAGTATGCGGCGGAGGTGGGGGACCGTAGCCGTGGGCAACCCCAGCGGCCGTGTGGGCGTGACCCAACCCGTGAGGGCCCGGACGTCCCCCGGCGTCAGCTCCCTCAGCGTCTTCTGGTGTCGGTGACGCACCTGGTCCAGGGCCACCTTGGCCCTGGCACGCGGCGCCACGTCCACTTGGGCGCAGAACCGCGGCTGGACCGGCGGCGTGCGAGCGGGCCCATACAGGTGGCGGAAAGCCCCACGGGATGGTCTGGCGAAGGGGGCCACCTCCGGGAGATGGGAGAGATACCGTTGCAGGTTCCCCACCTCCCAGGCTTCCGCCAGGTCCTGGCGGAGATCCAAACGCTCTTTGAGCGTGTCCAGTGACTCCCACCACCGTGGGCACCGCTTAGCGTGTGCCTGGAGCTGACGGTGGACCTGGTCCACACGCCCCGGGAGCTCCCCGAATTCACAAGGGGGGCCATGGGCCCTCTCCACCGCTCGTATGGTGGAGGCCAGGAAATACTCGTACAGGGCCGTCAGACTCGCGGGTCGCAAACCCTCCTCCCGGCGGGCCGCTGACAAGGCCGCATGGTAGCTGCCCGTGATGCCCGGGTCGCGAATCTGGAAATGCCTGGCACGCAGCCGCACCGGGGGTCTGTCCTCCGGGTCCTGGAAATCCCGGGCATCCCACACCACCGGGCGGTGGTCAGAGGGGAAGGGGGAGGCCTCGTCCACCCACAGATGTCCCTCCTTTGGGGCAGGGCCTTGTAGCATGTGGTCAATCACCCCCACGCACCCCCGCCCGTCGGTCCACGTGGGCGCCTCGGAGGTGGGGTGACAACGGACCAGGCCAGTGTCCTGGACAAACTCCTCCCATAGGATGGTGAGGGCAGCCGGGGCCTGCCGGAAGCCTGTCGCCCATCCCGGGTTGGCGTTGAGATCCCCCATCATCAGGGTATACACCCCACGACGGGGGGCCATGACGCCCAGAACCCATGACAGGATGCTCCGCACCACGTCCAAGTCCTGGTCGGCCGGGAAATACACCACCACCGCCAGGATGTGTCCCCCCCGACAGTGGTATTCCAGGGCAACGCCGCGCCCGCTGGAGTGCATATCCTGCCATACCTCCCGAAAGGTGGGATGCCACCGCACCAGCAACCCCACCCCGGCCGCCGGATGCGCCGCGGGGGTGAATGTGGCCCAGTACATGGCGTGGACCACCATGTTGGCGGGCAGCTTGCCCACTTCCTGTAGTCCCACCAAGTCCGGATAACCCCAACCGCGCAGACAAGACCCCAGGGCCGGCATCTTACCCATTAGGCCTCTCCGGAGGTTCAGGGTGACTGCCCGAAGGTCCCCGAGTCCGCGGTGGTCGCTGGCGGTGCCCCCAGAGAGGGTGTCAAGCGTCCCCTGGCCAGTGGGACCCGCCGCGTGTTCCAACCGGCGGAGGACGGCTTGCCGGACCTTGGTGGGGAGCTCTAGCGCCGTGGAGCGCCGCAAATACCGCCCCAGTGCCCGCGCGTCGATGTTGGCCGCAACGTAGGCGGTGGAGCTGCTGGACGCAGCTTTGAACACCACCCGGCCGCGACTGTACGTGGACCTGGGTACCCACGTCACTGATCCCTCAGCCCCGGGCGGGTGGGTGACGCCCCCCCCACCGCTGTACACCTGCACCGAATGGCCGCCCGAGACTTGGTACACGGCCATGTGGGCCGCCCACTGCTGAAGGATGGCGGGAAGGCGCCAGTCTCCCTGAAAAAGGGACACGTGCCCCAGAGCGGGGTGGAGGCCCGGTAAGCACTCGAGCGTTGTGGCCACGTCCCGCACGCCGCACACGGCGCCAGAAATGCCGAATACAATTCCCCACTGGGCAGAGGGGCGCCCCGGACACACGGAGTCCCGGGCCAGAAGCTTGAGGTGGTTGTGGGCCACGGCCCCCGGAGAGAACACGTCCCCGGCGTCCCACCCCAGAGTGACTGGCGCGGGGAGGGGAAGTTCGTCTGGAACGCCCCTTACGGGCTGGGTCCCCACGTGGGGGGCGCCACCGGGTTCACCGGGCCGGGCGGGGCTGTGGCAGCGGGAGCTGGGACTGGTTCCCCGTACCAGGGCCCCGCGTACCCCGAGGGGGGCGCTGTCGCGTCCGCGGTCGGGGCCGGCGGCCCGTATGGCTGGTGCTGATACGGCGCCTGTGGGACGCTCATCCCCTGCGGGGGCATGGCCGCCCCGTAGTGGGGCGCCCGGCCGTCCCCCGGGTAGCGGGGATCCATGGGCGGCGCTCCCCAGCCGGCGGTGGTCGGAGGGCTGGCCACCGCCGCTTGATGCGGTGGAGCCATGGGGTGCAACTCCGGTCGAGGGTAGGGGGAGCGTTCCCCATAACTCGTGGGGGGGTCGTACGACCGGTAGTCCTGTCTCCAGCCGTCGTCCCGGGGGAGCCATTGTGGTGGCTGGCGAGGTTGCTCACTCCGCGACGGCGCACGGTAATCGTAGCGCCCATCCCACGGGCCCCCCACCAACTGGGGAGTATGCCGCGAGCCTCCTCGGCGGTAATCGTCCTCCGGTGAGGGGTATCTGCTCCCCCGTCGCGGGGTGTAGTCAGGCCCGCGGGGGGGACAAGGAGGGGGACCGGCGCCGCTTCCGACCCTCGTCCCCGGCCCCGTCCCGATCACGAGCCCGGATCAAGCCTTTGGGCCCTGCCATAAGGTCCCCACTACGCATCCGCTGGAGCACGGCATTGCTCTTTTCCACGTGGTGGGCCCGCAGCAGCCCTCCGGAATACGGTTGTTTGTTGGCCTTGGCCCACTCGTAGGTGAACTGCTTGTCGGCGTCGCCTCCGCCCCCCTCCAAGGCGGAGGCGGCCTCCGGCCGCACGCCCACGAGTGCCCAACCCCCATCCTCCGTGTGGCAGACCTGCCCTTCGTCCTTGATTTAGGACACACGGAAGTCCCCGAAGGCCTTCTTCAAGACCATGCCCAGCCGCCCCGGGGACAGGGGGTAGATGGCCTCCGGGGCGTCGCGCGGGTTGACGCGCCACCGGACCATGACGGCCACGGAGTACGTGTCGTAGTCCGAGCCGCCTTTGCCCCTGCCGGGGGATTTGCCGCTCCCTCCGGCCTGGTTGGCCCGGGACGCTGCCGCTACCTTGGCCGCCCCCTGAGAGTCAGGGGCCGGGGTCTGCGATCCGGAGGGCTCCGCCCGGCGGTCCCGGACAAACTCCCCAACCACGTGGCCCAACTCGGGCCGCGTGGGCAGGAGCCTGCCCAGGGCCGTATACTGGGCCCGCAGGTTGCTTTGGGGGAACTCCGGGGGGAGGTCCAGCCTGGTAGCCAGGTGCAGATGAAGCTTCTGGGCCTCCCCAGTCTGCGAGTCCAGTGGTACCTCATTGAGGTACACCAAGAGGGCGCGGAGTTCGTCCCGCCCCGGTGTGGGGGTTGTCGCACCGGCCGCATCCGCGGCAGTGGGAGTGGTGTCCCCCCCGGAGCGGTTCCCGGGGGTGACCGCGACGACGGGCTTAACGGCAGAGCGGACCACCGGGGAGGTCTCTGGCCCTTCGTGCGGCGTTGGGGCCCTGCCCATCGGGCGGGTGTCCGCGGACAACCCCAGCAGTGGTCCCTGTCCCACGGCCTCCGTCCGGAAGTGCAGGACGGGCTGGACCGGGACCCGCAACCGACGAGAGAGCTGCTCCAGGGACGGGGGGGGGTCCACCCGAAGGACCGCTGCGCAGACCAGAGTCGCGCAGATCTCCCGGAAATTCGGGTTCGCCGTGGAGGGCGGCCCGTATCCCGCGGGCACCCAGCCCCGCAGTGCCCGCTCCACCGCGGGCTGTGAGATGTGCTCGTCCCGAACAATCTGCACAGCCTCGAGGATGGCGGGGAGGTGCCGGCTGAGGCGCTCGTCCAACGCCCCCGCAACATCGCGTGCCGCCCGCTGGGCGTCGGCGAGCTGTCGGCGGAGGCTACTGCCCTCCTCCTCGAGGGACCTCGTGCGGGAACGCTGCCGCACCAGTTCCCCGCTGACCGTGGCGTGGTCACGCCGCATGGAAGCTAACTCCCCCTCGGAGCGGTGCAGGTCCGCACGGACCCGCTGCAGCTCCTGCAGGCGGCGATCCTGCTCGGAGGACAGGGCCTGGCACGTGGCCTGGGCGTCTTCCAGGTCACGCTCCAGGTCCTGGAGACGGGACTCCCACAGAGGGGGACGGCGCCCCGCGTCCATGGGGGGACGACCCCCTGCCCCCGCAGACTCCGGGCACCAACGTTCACTCGGGCTCCTGTCGGGTACGCCGTCCCGGTGGGGCACGCCCGCCGCGGTGCCAGGTGGGCACAGGAGGCCAGTCCCGTCACCCAAAGACACATGCACCCCGGCCCTCCCGGGCGCGGGCGCTTGCGGGGTCGCAGGTACCGGCCTCGCGTGTGAGCCCCCGGCAGAGCCCCCGGCAAGGATCTCAGGGGTATTAGAGATGGGCGGGGGAAACCCCGACTGGGCCGCGCGATGGGCAGCCACCAATGCGCAGCCCCCGTCGGACGGCGCATGCCGATTGTCGACTGCGTGGGTGGTGCGGCGGTCTGCCGGCATGGAGCCGCCCCCGAGACCCGAGCCAGCAGGGCCCGGGATCGCCAGTGGGGTGGGAGAGTCTTCCACATGCTCCCCTATTGGGGATTCCGCGTCGAACTCATATATGGAGGTACCCCCAAATTTGATTTCGCGGCTGACCCCCGTCGGGTTGGAGGGGGATTCCCCCTCGGGGGTATGTGCCCCTCGAGGGACCGCGTCGCCCCCCGCGGTAGGGGCCGCGCCGGTTGTAGCCCCCGCACAGGGCTCAAGCAACCGCCAAGGGTCGGAAACCGTTGGATCCACACCGTCCACGTTCACGTAAGGTTGCGTGGGGTCGTCATCCCCGGCTGCGTCTGCGTCCACAACCGGCGAGGCCCCAGCGCCCGCCGGGACGGGAAGGTCCGCGGCGGCTGCACCACCCCCGGTGCGGGAGGATACCCGCGTCCAGGACGCAGCGTTGAGAGGGGCTTCGGTGCCCCGAGAGGCAAGCAGCGCCAAAACGGGGGCTGAGGCCCAAGATGGCGTAATATCGCCTAGCAGCTCCCCAAGTGCCTCCACCGTGGTAATCGGTAGGGTGGAAGCTTCAAAGGCACCCCGGAGGACGTCCAGGGGCCAATCCCGGATTTCAGGTAACCCCTTCGGTAACGGGGTCACCGGTACCCCCGCGCTGGCGCCTCCCACTTGACGGGAGGCCCACACCATTAATCCCGCCCAAAGTTCGTTCCCCGTGCCGGAGATGTGAGGCAAGACCTCAGTGGGCCGTTTGGGCAGAGCCCAAAGGATTCGTACCTGGTCCTTGGCCCCCAAACGACCCCAATCGGCTTGACAGCCGGGGGAGAGAAAGGGAGCGATGGGACGTAACGCCGCGTTGGCTGTGCTGTGGTGCACCTGCGGTGCGCTGGCGGATTCGGCTAGGGCGTCATCCACCTTCAGGATCCGCGCCAAGCGCTTCCGTAGCCGCAGGGTGACGAAAGGGGCGCACCCCGAGATGACCCGACGGGCTAGATCCAGATGACGGGGATGCATCGTACTCCCCAGGTACTCGACCAGAGGTCCCCCAGCCGCCACCATAAGGGGGACGTCCTGGGAGACGAAAGTTTGGGCGTCGTATGACCCAGTAACCGTGGCCGTGAGGCACAACCCCCGTGGAGTCAAGATAACCCCCATGGACGTAATGGCGGTGATCACCCCCAGGCGCCGGGCCCAGCAGAGGGCGTCCGGCACCTCCTCTGGGCGCCCTCGGGCGACCTCCGGGAGGGAATCCGCGGCGGCCTGTAGCAGCGCCTTGTCGCTGGCCACTGACCAGCTATCCCTCAGGCGGCCGTGCGCCGCCGAGGACCCCTGCCGGATGGCATCCAGCAATGGGGAGTCCCGGTAGTCGGGTTCTCCGGGAAAAGCCAGGTCGACAGGGCCACTCATTTTGCGTTCTCTGTGTCCTGCAAAGACGGGGGGTATCTCAGCACCCCGCACCCCTCCCTCCGCGATGGAGGGCGGCAGGACAGAACGCAGGTTGGGAGTGCCCTCAAAACCCCCCACGGGGCGTCCCTATCCCTCCACGGCCCAGGCAGGGCCGGGGGGACTCGGGTGTAACCGCCGCTGTGTGGGGGAAGGCCCTCTCAGAGAGCCCCCAAACCCCCACGGGGCGTCCCTATCCCTCCGCGGCCCCGGCAGGACCGGAGGGACCCGGGTGTAACCGCCGCTGTGTGGGGAGGGACCCCTCGCGTGCTTTCCTCAGCCCTTGGGGCGCCCCTATCCCTCCGCGGTCTAGGCAGGACCGGAGGGACCAGGGTGTGACCGCCGTTGTGCGGGGGGGGGACCCCTCCGTGTGCCCTCACAACCCCCATGGGGCGTCCCTATCCCCGCGCGGCCTAGGCAGGACCGGAGGGACTCGGGTGCGACCGCCGCTGTGTGGGGGAGGGACCTCCCCGTGTGCCACCCAAACCCCCACGGGGCGTCCCTATCCCTCCGCGGCCCGGGCAGGACCGGAGGGACTCGGGTGTAACCGCCGCTGTGTGGGGGGGGACTTCCCCGTGTGTCCCTAAAACCACCCGGGGCGTCCCTATCCCCCCGCGGCCCAGGCAGGACCGGAGGAACTCGGGTGTAGCCGCCGCTGTGTGGGGGAAGGACCCCTCGGTGTGCCCCCGGACCCCCACGGGGCGTCCCTATCCCTCCGCGGCCCCGTCAGGACCGGAAGGACTCGGGTGTACCCGCCGCTGCGTGGGGGGAGGCCTCTCCGTGTGCCTCCGAACCCCCTCGGGGCGTCCCTATCCCTCCGCGGCCCAGGCAGGACCGGAGGGACTCGGGTGTAGCCGCCGCTGTGTGGGGGAGGAACCTCTCCGTGCGCCCCCAAACCCCCACGGGGCGTCCCTATCCCTCCGCGGCCCAGGCAGGACCGGAGGGACTCGGGTGTAACCGCCGCTGTGTGGGGGAGGGACCTCTTCGTGTGTCCCCAAACCCCCACGGGGCGTCCCTATCCCTCCGCGGCCCAGGCAGGACCGGAGAGACTCGGGTGTAACTGCCGCTGTGTGGGGAGGGACTCATTCGCGTGCCCCCATACCCCCACGGGGCGTCCCTATCCCTCCGCGGCCCAGGCAGGACCGGAGAGACTCGGGTGTAACCGCCGCTGTGTGGGGGTGGGGCTTCATCGTGCGCCCCCAAACCCCCACGGGGCGTCCCTATCCCTCCGCGGCCCAGGCTGGACCGGAGAGACTCGGGTGTAACCGCCGCTGTGTGGGGGTGGGGCTTCATCGTGCGCCCCCATACCCCCACGGGGCGTCCCTATCCCTCCGCGGCCCAGGCAGGACCGGAGGGACTCGGGTGTAGCCGCCGCTGTGTGGGGGTGGGGCTTCATCGTGTGCCCCTAAACCCCCACGGGGCGTCCCTATCCGTCCGCGGCCCAAGTAGGACCGGAGGGACTCGGGTGTAACCGCCGCTGTGTGTGGGTGGGGCTTCATCGTGCGCCCCCAAACCCCCACGGGGCGTCCCTATCCCTCCACGGCCCGGGCACGACCGGAGGGACTCGGGTGTAACCGCCGCTGTGTGGGGGTGGGGCTTCATCGTGCGCCCCCAAACCCCCACGGGGCGTCCCTATCCCTCCGCGGCCCAGGCACGACCGGAGGGACTCGGGTGTAACCGCCGCTGTGTGGGGGGGGGGGCTTCATCGTGCGCCCCCATACCCCCACGGGGCGTCCCTATCCCTCCGCGGCCCGGGCAGGACCGGAGAGACTCGGGTGTAACCGCCGCTGTGTGGGGGAGGGACTCCTTCGTGTGCCCCCATACCCCCACGGGGCGTCCATATCCCGCCGCGGCCCAGGCAGGACCGGAGGGACTCGGGTGTAACCGCCGCTGTGCGGGGGGGGAGTTCTGTGTGTGTCCTCAAAACCCCCACAGGGCGTCCCTATCCCTCAACGGCCCAGAAGGACCGGGGGGACTCGGGTGTAACCGCCGCTGTGTGGGGGGGGGAATTCTACGTGTGTCCGCAAACCCCCACGGGGCGTCCCTATCCCTCCACGGCCCAGGCAGGACCGGAGGGACTCGGGTGTAACCGCCGCTGTGTGGGGAGGGGAACTCTTCGTGTGCCCCCAAACCCCCACGGGGCGCCCCTCTCCCTCCGCGGCCCAGGCAGGACCGGAGGGACCCGGGTGTAACTGCCGTTGTGTGGGGAGGGGAACTCTTTGTGTGCCCCCAAACCCCCACGGGGCGTCCCTATCCCTCCACGGCCCGGAAGGACCGGAGGGACTCGGGTGTAACCGCCGTTGTGTGGGGGAGGAGCGTGTCGTGTGCCCGCATTAATCCTTGGGGGTTCCCCTCGACCCCTACGGGCCGACCCTGTCCCCGCGCGTCCCATGCGGGGCCCGGGGGACCGGGGTGCCACAGACTCCGCGGGGGTTCGGGGGGTCGTGGTAACTACTTTTTCTGCACTTAGGGGGCGTTGTCGCACGGTGCGCGCACGGTGCGCGCACGGTGCGTGCACGGTGCGCGCACGGTTCAATGTTTTTGGGATGGTTGCCCAACTTGTACCCCGTTGAATGGCCCCCATAGAAACACACCCAGGGTCCTGATTTCTGCACCTTGCAGTCCATACTGGCATACCAGGATTCTTCAATTTTTAGTCTGATGCTTGTCACAGGTTCCAGGGTCCTATTTTCTGCACCCTGCAGCCCCTATTGGCGTACCGGGAATTTTTTTTTTTTGAATCTGATGCTTGTCACAGGTTCCAGGCTCCCAATTTCTGCACCTTGCACGCACCTCCGTAACAAACCATGTACAGGCGACAACACAAGCGACAACACTGGTTGGGTTACGGGAATTTCAATTTCATCCGCCACAGCATTCTGGCTCATGATCATCAATTCTAGGGGCTTCAGCTTCCACTTCAGGTAATTGGGGCTCCAGCAAAGCATCCATCGGCGCCTCATGGTGCATAGGTTGGGGGGAATCGGGGCTCTCAGCAGTCACAATTGCAAACTCCAACCGCTCCTCGGGTGCATGCTCGTACAAGACCTCTTCACCACCCAATTCGTACCAAATAGAGACGCGACTCCCACCTCTTGGAGAAGGGTCAACGACAGTGGCCGACACCCTATCCCCGTTGGAGCGGTGGTAGTACACAGGCAGTCCGGCGACAAGCTAGGGCAGCTCAGATTCAGGCATTGTGGATCTGGTGGACACAGAATACGCAAAAGGATGCACGGTGCGCGCACGGTGCGCGCACGGTGCGCGCACGGTGCGCGCACGGTGCGCGCACGGTTCAGGCAACACCCCCTTAGACAGAAACCAGGAGCCGCCCATGCGTAGCCCTGGCGGCCGCAGTGGGGGTCCCCCGGCGTCGTGCCGGCTTGGGGGTGGGGGGGGGGGGTAGTCCTACCCCGTTCCTATCTCTTAGCAGCAGCAGGCAAGTAAACAGGCAGTACCGGAGATCATAACCCCGGGGTAACAATAGCAGGGACTCAACGTGAGTCCTCTTAACCACGAACAACCCCAAATTCCGCCGGGGCTTAACTCCCGAACGAAACGGTATTTGGGGCCCCCGCGGGCCTTATAAGCCCGCGGAGTGTGCTCAGGCGTGGCTACCAGCACTTAAGCTGGCTTGTCATACCCGTTAGGGCTCGCCTCAGCACGACCGGTCGAGTCCGGCTCTGGGGGGTGCGCACTAAACTGGCCCCGGGGGGGGGGCCATTTACCCGTTTAAGCATTAATTATAGCAGTAAGCACTATTTATTACGTTAGATGTTTACGCAGCGCATGTTTTTACCCCGCAGACATGCCCCTTCCAGTGGTGCGCTCACCTTTGGGGCTGCCTTTGGGGGGTCCGGGGCTTTTACCCGGACCTCCGGCCCTCCCTGATTGTTGGCCAGAGGCGTACATTATACAATACTGTGGTTCTTTCAGTAACGTACTTACTTTACTTGATACATACACATCTGGGTCCTGGGGGGGATGGCGCCCCCCCTCGGCACAATAACCGGGGGGCCTCCCCTTAATTCATAAGACTCTCATATCGGCAGCGCCTGACTTGGCGTTACCCGTGGCAGAGACTCGGGGGACCTCCCCTTCTTTCAGAATATTCCAACGTTAAACGACTGCACGACTGGCATGGGGGGGCCTCCCCTTCGTTCATATGTCCTCAGTTTTCCAAAAGGCCGTACTTCGCCTCGCCGGGAGGGGATGGCGCCCCTCCTCGGCACAACAACCGGGGGGCCTCCCCTTAATTCATAAAACTCTCATATTGGCAGCGCCTGTCTTGGCGTTACCCGTGGTATAAACTCGGGGGGCCTCCCCTTCTTTCAGAATATTCCAACGTTAATCGTCTGCATGATGGCATGGGGGGGCCTCCCCTTCGTTCATACGTCCTCTGGTTTCCCACGCGGTGACGACGTCTCCGTGCCTTGACACCGTGGGGAATGCCGCAGCGAGCTCGCCACTGGCATCCCAGCCAACAAGGCGTCCGGCTAAGAGAACGAGGTCACGCGGCCACAGTGGTTGCGTCCCAGGCCCGGACGGGCGCTGGATGTGATGCGCTCCCCACCCATGATGTACCTGTGCAGAACAAAGGGGTCATGGGCTGGGGTAGGGAATCGCACACGAGCCCTGGAGAGGGCTGGGTCACAGGGGGACCCGGGTTACTCCTGCATACCGCCACCCCCCGGTAGAGCCCGCCCTGTGCCATCGTGACTCCCCCACGGTGGCCGGCGGGGGGTGGGGCGTGCGATCCCGCGCCCTGGCCGCCGCGGCTGGACCAGGGCACCCCCCAGATTGCGTGTTAGCCCGGGGGGGACCCCCCCCCGGTTTCACCCCCACACCACGGTGAGGTCACGCGCCCCTGGGCAGCAGTGGGGGTGAACAAGTCCCACGTGCGTCAGGGGAGGGTTGAGGCAGAATGTGCATGTGAAACCTCCAGCAGACTTCCCCCGTTTCGCCAGCACACACACACCCACACACACACACACACACACACACACACATCCACGCAACGAGAGCTCGCAAAAATACGTACATGGGAAACACCGACTCAACTTACATCATCGGGAGACCTCACGACAGTTTCGCCGCTCAACAGCACCAAATAAAAAGAAACCAACACCCGAGGAATCATGGGATCACGTAAATATGTAATGGACCATGACTAAAACAGCACCGGAAAGAGTCGTGATCATCTTCGCCGCAATGGCCTTGTTCAAAAGACTTGTCACCCAGAATCGGCCCTCAATCAGTCACTTGACCACCCCTAGCCCCCCGTCTCATTGTCACAGAGCCCTTCACCATCTTGGCAGGCGGACCGTGCTGGAGCGCCTGCCAGCCCGCCCGCAACGGTGCAAAAAGGAGGCGTGTGTGCATTAGACAGTGATTCAGGGCCCGGCTCTGCGGGCCCGGTTCGGGGGGTTGTCCAGTGCCGCCGGCCGACACGGCTCGATGGTGTCGGTTGACGTTGCCATCGGCGATACGTCAGTTGATGTGGGGGGCCGGACCGGCCGCATGCCCTTGCGGTCTCCACAACAACAAGCACACCGATTCCCCTGGGTGCGCTGCCCTGCCTGCGAGCGCGGTGCGCCCCGTGTGCCGTGCTACTGCCCACCTTCCAAGAGCCCAAGTGCATGTGCCGATTCGATAAATCATTTTAAAACGGGCGTCCCGCTCCAAACCCCGTTCAAATGGGTACGCCCGGCCCCGTGCCGTTTTGAAGTGTGGGCGCCATCCGATCTCGGGTTGTCCCGCACACATCCTCCGTCTGACGGGGGGGGACATCGTGACAAGGGACTAGCGAAGCGTTGCTGCGCCTCCGCCACATGTGCCCGGCGGAGGGAGGCCAGGCAGGCGCATCTGCGGTCGCGCGCACAAGTTCGGGGGGTGTCGAAGGTTAATGGAAGGGATCGGGGCGTGTCGACGCCCCGCCTTCAGCGGCCGCTGTAGTTGTAGAACTGCCGCGGGGCGTCGTAGTGGCGGCGCTTCTCCTTCGTCTGGTACTCCCGCGGGTTGAGGTACGCCATCTCGCGGGTGCCCTCGTGCTTGGGCTTGGACAGTTTCCAGGAGAACTGCGGCACGTCCGATCGCGGACGTGGGGGCGGTCGTTCCTGCGGAGGGTGGGGCGAGGGGCGCAGGGGGGGAGGGGGGGGCAGTCGCTTCAGGGGGAAGGGGCCCCGGGAAGGGGCCGCACAGGGGCAGCGCGAACGGCGGTTGAGCGGGGGGCAGTGGGGGAATGTTCGCCCGGCGCGCGCGCGGCGCGCTACCTTTGTATTAAGTATCTTATCTCTAGCCCCAAGCTGACCGTCACCTTGGGAAGTTCCCCGAGTAGACTGCACTAGGCCGCAGACCTTCCCTGCAAGGCACCTTGCATAAGCCGAAACATGAGGATTCAACAACACAAAATGTCCCCCCCACCACTTCCAACCACCACCCGTGCCATCGTCATAAACCGGGTGCAAAGGATGGGCCGGATTCTTAGACACGGCGAGAAGGTACCCCAGATTGTTTGGTGAGGTGGGGGCAAAAACAGGCACACAAATGGGGAATGGTCCAAAAACAGATGCCCGGCGCGTGCCCGGCGCGCTAACACTCCCCCAGTGGGGGACGGCGACGGACGGCGTTGACGGGTCCCAAAGCTATTCGCAGGGGTTGGGGTGTACACGCCCACGGTCCCAAAAGGGGCCCAAACCACACCAATGGGTGCCCTGCCAAGGGCATTGCTGGTCCCAGTCTTGGGTTCGGTTGGACCAGACATGCCATCAGCGTCCCGCAGGGAATCGGGGTCTTGTTAGGAACCGGCCCTGCGCTGTGTACCACCCGGTAATACCCGCCCCACCCACGTCCAGAACTCAGTAGGAACCTGCTGCATCCGGTGCATAGCTCAGTAGGACCCAGGCCCGCTTGGTTATGGCAGGGGTGGCAGACGCTAGTGGCAAGTCTGGGTGGGACCTTCTTGTTCACTCTTCCGGGGCACAAAAGATAAAGCCTCCAAACCGCCGTCAGGGGCTACACCACAAAACACTCTGTGTTTCGTGAACAGAAGGTTTCGATCGTGGTGGGTGGGGGAGGTCCTGGGGCGCAGACCCGCCGGTGCTGAGCCATGGCCCCCGCCAACCACAAAGCAGAGGGGGGGAGGGTTGTCGACACGCGGCGTCGCGCATTTCGAGGGTGCCTGGACAAGGGGGATGGCCATGACGGAGGGGCAGACCTGTTGAACGAAAACAGGCTGCGGCTCATAATCAATCCTTGTCCACTCGGCTTCCTGCAGAACGAACACGAGCAATGGGGGGGGAGGCCCCGGGGTCATCGACGCAGACCCAGGGATGCATTAGAAGGGGAGGGGCCTCAGAGGCGGCCCCAAAGGCGGTTAGGCAGGCGGTTGGAGGAGGTCGCCAAAGCGGTGAGGGGCGGTTACTGTCGATTACAACTGTCGGTTACAAAGCTGGAACCTGCCGTGAGGGAGACAGTGGCTGTGCACAGGCTGCGTGCCCTGGAGGGGGGGGGGGGGGTTGGCACAAGGCCTCGGTATTCGGTTGTTTGCCTTTGGCGGCGCCCATTAGCCTCTCGCCACTGCGCATTCTGACCCTCTGTGGGTCGGAACGTGGAGGAGGAGGGGTACCTCCCCCCCTTCCAATGCATCCCTGCGCAGACCTCCTGCAGACCAAACTTCCCTCTGTGGGTTCCTGCAAATGACCCCCTGGGACATCTTGATGCCCGGCCCCAGCGGCTTGCGGGGCCCGGCCAAACCATCAGACGGGGGCTGGGGGGGGCGTCGCCTGGGGACAGTACCTCCCATTTTGGTGCAGGGCCATCAGACGCGGGAAACCTCAACACCCCCAAACCCTTGGTCCCTTTTTTGATGCATGGCGGTTCCCCGCCTAGTTTTATTCTGTGTCCACTTTGTTCCATTCTTGGGATGGCAGTGACAGGGCGTAGCCCTTGCTGATCCGCCATTATCCTCTGATTGTACAGTTTAGTGTACAGGGAACCCAATATATTGAACATGGCAAACTGCTGAAAGTTCTGTTCATTGGCCCCTTGTGGACAATCGGTTATGTGAAACTTTGGCCAGTGAAATTGACTCTCTCTCCATTGGGCCCCCTTCTGCGAAAAATCCTGCACCGGGGCTTTTTCATGGTCCTGCAAAGTGGATGGACACGGGGGATGCACAAAGGGCGGGGAGGGCCCCAGACTGCGCGGAAAATTTCGTGGGGAAAATTTCGACACCAAACTGCAAAACGAAATTGTCCCCCACGAACTTGTCCCCTGAGGAAGCCCCCCCCCCCCCCCCTGAACACAGCAAACCCCCCGATTGGATGGCGCCCACATGTTTTCAAAACGGCACGGGGCCGGGCGTACCCATTTGAATGTGGTTTGGCGCGAGATTTATCGAACGGCACACGCACCTGGGCCGTTGGAAAGTGGGCAGTAGCACGGCACACGGGGCACACAGCGCTCGCAGCCCCCACTGGACAGAACCCGTTTTGCAGCCGGATGCTGGAACGACCCGGGAATAGTGACGGATGATTCCATTTTTCTGTCGCACGCAGGAGGCCAATGGCACATTCTCCGTCCGTTCTCGTGGTCCTGACTTACAATTGTGCTGCCCCCGGGTGCTTCATGAAGCGCGCGGCGTCAGCGTGATCATTGGATCATGTGGTCTTGATGCGCTGCAGATGGCCTGCGGCCAAGCCTTACATGCCGCCAGGCATCACGCATTAGGGCCATCAGGGGCGTTCCCCCTTCGACTACCCCCCCCCCCCCCTTGCGCAAGCACGGCCAAGGTCAGAAAAACACCGGTCACACGCGGTCCCTGTGCTTAGACAAGCCCGTGCTTGCGCAAGGGGGGGGGGGGGTACTTGCAAAGACCAAACACTGCAGGGGGCTTCAGGCGGTGCGATGACCGCCCATGCGCAGTGTACAGCGCTGCCGCGAGGGATGGATGCGTTCGGGCATGCGTAGCGGACGTGTGCAGGTGTACCCGAGTGGATGTGCGCATGCGACCACAGGCCCATGAGCGTCCCTTTCACACGGGGGCGTGTGTTGAGTCGCCGTCCGGTGGGGCGGTGGGGCGGGCAGCGGCATCTTTAGGGTCGGGTGGTCTCCAGGCAAACGACTACTTCATACCTTAGGTTTTCCCCTGGAACTACTCCGTCGTGGGTACCGCAACTTCTCAAGCTCCTCCGCCAAATCCCCGTTGTGATTTCTGAAGAAATGGTTCATTTCGTCTTCGGTCTTTTTGAGCTCGTTCAAGTGTTTCTGCAAAGCCCTGACAAGAGACCGCACCCACCAATGCCGTGGGAGCCACGAGCCAAAATGAACAACCCAGAGGGAGGGAGAGGGAGAGGGAAACGGCCAGCAGTTGTAGCTTCCTTGGGTGACGACGTCAAGTGCGAACCCACATTTGTTCATCCCTTTAATGACAAATCCAATCGCCAAACCCACATTCCTACCCACCTTGCGAGAGGAAATCAAGCTAGTGCAAACAGAAATTCGTTCCTCCTGGTGCAGGAAGTCGCCCCCACTCTGGACCACCAAGCGTTCCACATCAGTGGGGCAATGCAGGTCCAGGCACCTCGCCCGGGATGTCAGCCGTGGATGGTGCTCCCTGTGCCACGGGCCAGGCGGTCCCTGGCAGTTCTGGACCCGGGCTCAGGGTCAATGGTCCCTGGGGCCCAAGCGCGGAGCCGAGGGTGTGCCTGTGTGTGTAGGGGGGGAGGGGGGCAGGATTCCTGTGGATCTGACCGGACCCTCCAAGACTCTGCACAGGGTACGTGAAATGTTCACTTTTCTCAGTCTTCCCGTGGACCTTCTTGGTGCTCGTCTGTTCAACCCACTTACTTCTACGTCCAATTCACAGCTGCCCATTGTTTCTGCGCGACAACAAGTCTGAGGCTCTGTGCAGTAGGTAGTCTGCGGATCACTGATCCGCGGGGGTCCAAACCCCCCCCCCCCAAAATGATCCGCGGATCACGGATCACCTACCCCATAAATCCCCCCCCCCACTGCCTAGCAAAATGATCCACGATTTCCCGGACCATCCATGCAGACACATGATGATCCAACGGGTAGTAACAGTAACACATAGTGCAAGTACAAAGCACCATATTGATCCACCAATTTGTGTAAAAAAATGATCCAAAAATGTAAGTTCCAAAAAAGAAATGACACAAATTGGTGGATCATTTCTTTTTTGGAACTTGCATTTTTGGATCATATTTTTTCCACACAAATTGGTGGTTCATTTCTTTTTTGGAACTTACATTTTTGGATCATTTTTGTTTCGCTAAGTTCCAAAAAAGAAATGATCCACCAATTTGTGTGAAAAAAATGTGATCCAAGAATGTAAGTTCCAAAAAAGAAATGATCCACCGATTCATGTTCACAAAAATGATCCAAAAACGTAACTTCCAAACATAAGTGTGGCATAGTGGCATAGTGCAAGTACAAAGCAACATATTGAACCAACAATGTGTGTTATAAATGATCCAAAAATGTATATTCACTTGGCATATCTTTACCTATGTACCTACCAGGGTGCAGGGTCACCGGGGGGGCTTGGGGTGGGGTGTAGCGACCCCCCCCCCTATTTTGAGGTTGGGAAACACAAAAAAACATGAATTGGATGGTTATTAGTGGGTATTTGGCCCTACAAAGGTCTAGAATGGCTAAAATTAGGGTATGACATCACTGCTGGTAGGATCGTAACCAGAGTTCTAAAAATAACCACTAAATCCTAAAAATAACCCACACCACCCCTATATACACCCAATGACATAGTAATTCAGCATTTGTAACATACCCTTGTCCATTTTCATGTCCCTCAAACTATTATTGGGGGTATTTGGTGCTAGTATTGGGGGTTTGGACCACAATTGTACCTATGTTTAGTACTCTGGTTAGGATCCTACCAGCAGTGATGTCATACCCTAATTTTAGCCATTTTAGACCTTTGTAGGGCCAAATACCCACTAACAACCATCCAATTCACTTCTAAAACATGTTTTTTTTGTGTTTCCCAACCTCAAAATAGGGGGGGGGTCGCTACACCCCACCCCAAGCCCCCCGGTGACCCTGCACCCTGGTAGGTACATAGGTAAAGATATGCCATTCACTTATTCCAACAATTTGGCTTCCAAAAAGTGATGCACAAGTCCACAAGACCATTGGCACAGAGTTGAAAGTACAGTGAGCAAAATGGTGGAAAATGGTCCAAGAATGATCCAAAAGTGATCCACGGATCACCTAACCCATAAACCCCCCCCCACCTCCACTGCCTAGTGTTTGGATCAAAAATGATCCGGATCACCTACCCCATAACCCCCCCCCCCCCTGCCCGAGGCACTCTGTAGTCCTACCCTCCGCAACCCTGTGATATGGAAGGCCAACGCGCAAGGGGCCTGGGTGTGCACAGCACAAAGTTGCCAACAGTCTTTCCCAGCTCTAAGTCCTCTCTGCGATGCTACACAGGTCAAGGCCCATTGCGCGCCGACTTTCTAAATTCGCACGGCAACTTCTCACACCGCTCCAGTGCGCCCCGTCGGTCGGGCTCACAAATCCGCGCCACATTGGGGGTCAAGGTGAGGGATGTATTGGAAGGCGGGGGAGGTACCCCCCCTTGAGGGTGCCCAGCCTATGCCTAGACACTGTCCCCCTGGCAGCAATTTCCAGCTTCAACGGCATTTGTAACCGACTTGCGTACCATCCGCAGCAGCGCGCCATGTGCACCATGGCACACGGGCGCCGCCAGCCACGGAATAGAGCGGAGCAGTGGGATGCTCGCCCACAGGCTGCCAAGCCGTCACTCAAAATAGTGATTTGACTTCCCGTGCAACGAAACGTCTCACCCAATTTTGTCCTGGCCCATGTCGTATGCAGCGCATGCCACGAGAAACTTTCAGAGCAAAAATTACAATTACAAACGCTTGATACCACGACTGGGGCAGCATACACCCGGAAAATTGGCGACGTTGTCATTCATCAGTGACCCAATCAACACGGGTGTGGGTGGCAAAGCAACAGCCCCAAAATACCAATTCCAACCAACAACATGCCACAACATCAAAGACATCAACTGTCCATGATATCAGGGGCCTGCCTCAAAAACAGCGAACAACTGTGTCATTTGGGAAGTGTGAGCATCATCCCCCAGACTTCCCATATACCTTGGCCATTGGTCACGTCTGTTCACCAAGGCGGGTAAACACTGCATCCAATGAGGATGAAAGGCACCTGAGCTCCCTGGGTCTACTCCACTGGCCCCACGTGTTGGGTTGTCCCTACGGTAAGCTGTAGGGTCGTTGTGCTGGTTGCGGTGGGGGTGAGCAGTGTGCCATCTGGAACCTTCCCCTCCATTGGGGTGTTGGGTTTCCATGTAACGTACAAGCGTGTCAAGGTGTTCCCCGTCCATCTCTCCACACACCGGCCCACGTAATAGTGAACCCCGGCCCACCCACACGGTCAACACTTGGTGACCGAGAGGAGCACGGCGGAGAAGGGGCCACCAGACACACGCCTCGCACATGGCGGCAGTGGCCCGCTTGGCAGTGGCGGGAGTCCCTTGCAATTGATCCCGGGGGCCTTGGTGTAGAGTGGCTTCAGGCATTCGAAACCCAAATAAGAGTATAAGAGCACAAAGAGTATAAGAGCAAGACACATACGCAATTTCACGATCCTCCTGAGATCCGCTTGGATGCGACACTTTGCTCGACATATGCGCCCCCCCCGCCGCAAAGTTAGGCTCCCTCAAAGACAAATCGTGGTCGTTCTCCTTGAGATGCTTGTGGTAAGGAGATAGCTTGTCAACCACTTTGTGTGACATGGCCAAGCGCACCTGTGACGCATGAATGATAATGCAACACACGGAGAGATCCCCAGAGGGCCACACAACAGGACCCTAGACACACAAGGACCTGCAGGCAGGTCCCACAACATGACAAACAGGCACACAGGGACACCTGTGGAGGGGCGCACAATTGGATATGGCTTTGCCATTGAACACATAAAGTGAACCATCAAGGTCCATTGGACAACAATCAAAAGCATAGCAATGTGACAAAAGAAGATTGTCCCAAGTCTAAGCAAGTTCGAGAGAATTTTTCCCAAATCTCAACAAGTTCGAGAGCATTTTCCCCAAGTCCGAGCAAGTTCGAGAGCATTTTTCCCAAGTCTCGTGAATGTGCGTATGCCATGCATGCAATTAATTGTACCTTGGACTGTAGCAAACGGATTTCTGTAACCCACAAAAGGTGTACTATTTCTATCAAAAACTAGCTTAGCAAACTTGTAAAGTTGTCATGTCCCTGTACCACTCACTGTAGAGTGCATTCCAGTATGCCAGACAACCGATGAGACATCTCTGCCCAAAACTAGCACAAAACAACCGAGCAGAGCCCCCGAATGCATTACATTGGCACCCATTCACCAAACGCAATGCCCCATCAAGGGGAGGAAGTGGAATAATGGATCATGCACCATATGCATATACACTTGCTTGGTCTTGTGATCTTTCATTGTTGATTGTTGATTCCTGGGTTCAGACATTCCAACTATTCTTTGGTACGGGTGATTGTGCCGTGCTGCAAAAAACGAAGGACACAAGAAGAGCCCAAGGTTGAATATCACACCCCTTCGGTTCAAGTCAACGCAAAAGCACCCATGTTCACCCAATGAGTTAAACAAAACTCGTGTTATTTGTACCGGTCCTTAGTTGCTTCGACCGGTGGGATTGCGGCAGAATTGTCGTGGTCGTTGTACCATTCATTTTCAACATGAGAACCCATCACACTCCTTTCCACAAAGTTTGCCTTTGCTCGTCAATGTCTATCTGCGCAAGTTTACGGAATCTATCACCGAACTAATACTTAGCTTGTGCATGACACAACTAGCCCGACACATGTGGATGTGTTGGGATAGCGCCATTGGCACCGTTTCTTCCCATCGCGTTGTGCAAACAGGTGTGTCGTTGCAAGAGGTAATGGGAAACCAAGCGGATCATCAAGTGTACTCACTCCTTGGGTCTCCCCAACGGACAAACTTTGTATTTTTGTCGTGTTGGTCTTGCGCTTTGGAATGCCCCCACTGGAAGGCATCAAGACTGGCAAATGAGGAAAATGGCCACAACACCCGGACACGCGGATTTAACGATCTCACCAGAACAAAACCATTAGGGACTGGTCATACATAGGCTACAGTGGATCTTTGGACGTTCTACGTTTCAAGAAAATAGACCGTGGGTGTGGTGTACGGTTAAGTTGAAAATTCCATGATTTGACATGTCGTCATGAGTAGTAAGAGATAGTTTTGACTTTATTCTTATCATCATCATTCTTAGCTTCGGAGGGTGCACCATCTTATGGAGGTGGTCGAATTCTCATTGTTCTTTTCCTTCAACATGTCCTTTTTGACAATTTTTCTTGTGCCATTTCTTGGGATGAAATTTCACCTGAACGCAAAGCACTTTCATTCCAAATCCCAAAGCTTTGGGACCACTAGATTTCATCCTAATGGACCCTTGTCAAAACCGACGTCTCCACCCACCATATCTTTCGCATGGGTTTTGACCACTCACGGGTGTGTACGCACGTGCTCCCCATTACCAAACTCCGGGGGTTACACGTTTGCTGGAACGAAGTCAAAATGCATGACACCCACTTTTTTCCCACAGAAGTCTCGGTGACAAGTGGCGAAAGGACTATTTCAAAGCCATGGCTTTAGGTGCATATCGGCAACGGCACAGTGCTCATATTTGCAACCACTTTCCCTTTGAGGGTATGGGTGAATGCGTTGAGGGAGTAAGGACCTTTCCAGCATGCTTACCCTCAAGCACCAAATCCACCCAATGGGATTGTTCTTCTCCACCCAAAATATCGAGTAATTGAATGTCATCCAACCACAATATTCCTTGTCCACAAAGTGCGGCTCCACGGGTTGGGTGTTCCGTTGACTCATGTACCGTCACGATGATTTGGCACGCTTCATGTGGAAGAAACTCAAACGTTTGGTTCCATTTTGGTCGCCTTCCGCATTCGGTTGATGTGTGATGATATTGATGACTTGTCAAGCTTAGAGCGACAAAACAATTTTGGGACAATAAGTCCGCCCCTTCACAGACCTTAACCAGCAAAATCTTCGGCATTCAAATCTTGCAGTACTGCTGTGGCAAAAAGCAAAGAGGGCGAACAAGTCAACTTCGATTTGGAGTAGCGCCAAGGCCTCCCCCCACGATTCCGCAAAAAAAAAACGGAAGGACACTAAAACTATCGCGCAAGCAAGCCCCCCAGAGACCACCGCCACCCGCCTTGGGTAAAACATGACCTCAAAGTTGAGACACCGAGGAGTAAACTTCCGTATTTTCTCTTTTGGGATGCAAGGAGTTGTCGAGGATGGTGCGTTGAGGGGGAAAGGCCAAGATACTCCGAAACCACACGTGTATGAAGAGTACATACGACGAGTCTTATTGTTGGCTGACAATTTCGCGGGTAGAAAAGACACGAGATGGCGTCACCACGAATGAAAACATTCGTCTGCACGTTTGGCGTTTGAAATTGTGCACCTTACTGTTGCAGAGGATGATTCTTGCAATGAACGCACAAGCAAAGCTCAACAGTGGATCAAATCATTCAAGAAAGCGAAACTCGTGTTGTGTGAACGTGTGAAGGCTCTATGGAAGAGAGTACATGGTGGTACAAAACGGTGGGTCCATGATTGATTTCCCATGTGCGCACCGTACAGCAAACGTAGAGCCTTGGGGTTGCATTTCAAGGCAACCCATCACAAACCAATCACCTCCTTCGCTCAACAGGCGATTTTTTATGTGTTATCATGCTTACAAAGGCCAAAAGTATAAATTATTGCACATGGATGTGAACAAGTACTGTACACCATTTGCATGAGGATCAGGACCAAAAAGGACGACGGCAATTTTTCTGACCAACAAGTAAACTTTATATGCTTGCTTGAAACCGTTATATATAAGGCAATTAACAGCTGAAATGATGCATTGATGCATCATGATCGTGATTGTACAATCACCTTTCCCTGTCACGCGCGACTACTGAAATAGTGCGGGCGGCGTTCATTTTTTCTATGTTAAAATATTTTACACACAGTGCGTTTTCTGATGTGAATTGTCATTACATCGCTGAAGAATTGAAAATGGGGACTCTGTGATTTGATGTGCAAACCATGATATTGATGGGGTTCAAAGCTGCCCCATGACTTAATTTTGCCTTTTGCCTTGACACATGGTTGTAGGGTAGGGCTATGCACTGTATGGGATTGCACTGGCAGACTGGGAAGGAGAGGGGAGGGGGGCAAAAAATTGAATCGTGGATTTTCCCCGCCCCGCCTTGCATAGCTTAGTAAAAGGAAAGGGGGGTTGGGGAAGGTGACATTGATTTCCAACTCCTCGCTTTGATTCAGGATTCCTAATGAATGTGTCCGCAGCCAGTAGGCATGGCCCTAGCCAGAAGTTAAGCACGTACCACCAGGGACGAGTGAACTACCGACATCAAAATCGTGTGCCTCCATAGATGCACATTCCATCGCTTGACCACATTCCTACCGAGCCTATCTTCTTTAACACCTATGGTTGCCCAGCTCAATGGATTCAGGCGAAGGGTTTGGCGGTAGTTTCAAACCGCCTCTAGGCCGGGTGCACTCCAAGGCTACGGTTTCCAAAACAAGGGGAAGAGGCGTGGGGTATTGCGCCAAGCGACACACTACACACAAACACACACAAACACACACACACGCACGCACGCACACACACACACCATAGTGTGCATTGACTATGACCCACACACCACTCGGGCTGTAGGGGTGTCCCCTATGGCCTTCTTCTAATGAGCCTTGTGCGTTGGCCCACTTCGTGATTTTGCAACAAAGAATATGCGGTCACAGCACGGATGTGCACCAATACCTGCCAATGTTTATAAACGGCTTTGCAAACAACGAGACGACGAGTGAACCAAATCGTGCGCAACCATATCATGACCGTTAGCCTTGGGAACTGCGTTGGATGCACCTACAACACACTAGCACACTAGCGAGGGTATTTGCAATGCAAAGCGAAGCAAAGAGGTTTTCAACAACGCACGGCTGCACATGCCGACGTGATGTTGGGCATGTGTACCAACCAAGATACACAAAGGTAGGGGGGGCAACACCTTATTGAACGGCTACGAAACATCCTACATCTAGCACCACGGCCCTTGTAGAGGGTGCGCAAATTTACGAGACAACGTTACAATGTCATCGAAATCCACGCCCCTGTGCACGAGCGCACTGGGGCCTCATTGAACTCATGGCCCCCGTGCATGAGCGCACTGGGGCCTCATTGAACTCATGGCCCCCGTGCATGAGCGCACTGGAATGTGGTGGTGCTACCCTCCAAGCAAAATGGTGGAGCTGCGTTTCAATATAAGCTTTTTTTTCCTGGCGTAATAGAGGTTGGCTTCGCCCGATAAAGACACCACCTCATCAATCGTTTTCCGTCATTTCAGGCCTTGAAATGTCGTACAACGGAATTGGGCTCCAAACTCCTCGTGGTTCGGGGACGAGCGGTCACATTCAAAAGAATTGGGCACATGTTAGCAAACCTGCATTCGTCGGTGCCTATGATCGAAGCAAGGAGCAACGCCCGGAGAAAATCCAACGACACAAACATGCCGAGATTCAGCAACATGAAAACAAAAGGCAGATAGAAATTGAGCTAACCTTGAAGAGGGATGATCTCGAGGATGCAGGCTACGATGATGACAAGATTGAGGAGATAATTCAACAGTTGCGGAAAGACTTGGTGAAGAAAGCTGCTCGGAATGAAGTGGAATATGAAAAAGCCAAAAGCGAAGGTAGATTGAAACCCACTAAGACTCTTGAAGATTTTCATCGAGCCTTCGACATCCCTGAAGACTATCAAGAAGGTGCAGCGTTTGATAAGGAGCTACAAGAGCAAAAGAGAATGGAAGCTGCACTGAAAAGACAAGCCATCGAACTCGAGAGGCAAAGGGAGGAAGACGAAAGACAGGCGGCCATCAAGGCGGCCAAGGCCGCAGAAAAGAACAAGCTCAAACAACTCAAGCGAAAGGAGAAGGAGCGCCAAAAGGCTGAAAAGAAGGCCACCAAAAAAGCCGCCAAAGCCGCCGAAAAAGCAGAAAAAAAGGCGGCAAAAAAAGCGGAAAAAGAAAGGAAGAAGGCGGCGAAGAAGGCTTTTAAGCAAGAAGAAAAGGAGAAGTCGTCTCAAGTCGAGGTGAAGCAAGAGCCCGATAGCGATGAGGAGAAGAAGAAGAAGAAAGAAAAGAAGGAGAAGAAAGAGAAGAAACGTACGAAGGCCGAGGACAATAGTGATAGTGATGAGTCGGATAGTAGTGCCGAGGACGACACCAAGAAGAAGGGGAAGAAGGGGAAGAAGGATAAGAAGCGCAAGAAGGCCGATGATAGTGGTGATGATATGGATTTGGATAGCGATGAGGAGGACAAGAACAAGAAGAAAGACAAGAAGGACAAGGACAAGAAACGTAAGAAGGCGGACGACAGTAGTGATGATGATGAGAAGAAGGATATTAGGCCCAAGAAGAAACAAGTAATTGAGGTGAAAGAAGAGCCAGAAGATGAGCGGCTACAACAAGTTTTGCGGGAGAAGGCATGCCGAGATGCCGCCCGGGTGGAGCGGAAGCAAAAGCAAGAAGCTTTCGAGGCCGCCGCAAGGCAACGGCAAGAACAAGGTCGCATGGATCGTGATCGGCATAGAGACATAAACAGAGATAAGGAGTTGGATGGGCGTGAAGATCGAGACATGAAGCGAGGAAAGGATCGGGAAAGGAACGTGGAAAGGGGCAAGGGTCGGGACGTGGAACGTGAAGAGAGAGAGGAGAGGGAATGGCAAGATGGAAACATGCAGAGGGATGTGGATCGGATTAGAGGTAGTGACCGTGATAGGGAGCGGCATCATAGTGGCGACGGGGACCGTGACCGCGATCGGGATGGGGGTCGCGATGGACGTGAGGATAGGGATCGGGACAGGGATGGAAATCGCGATCGGGGTAGGGATCGCGATCGGGGTAGGGATTACGACCGGGATAGGGATCGCGATCGGGGTAAGGATCACGACCGGGATAGGGATCGCGATCGGGGTAGGGATCACGACCAGGATCGGGATCGCGATCGGGATAGGGATCGCGATCGGGGTAAGGATCACGACCGGGATCGGGATCGCGATCGGGGTAGGGATCACGACCGGGATAGGGATCGCGATCGGGATTTGGAGAGGGGTGGATCGAGGGATAGGGATAGGGATCGCAATCGAGATAGGGATCACGACAAAGATCGGGAGAGGGAGAGGGTAAGTGCTCGGGATAGGGATCGCGCTCGAGATCGGGACATGGGAAGGGAAAGGGGAGTGGATGTGTATAGGGATGGGAATGCCAACTCCGGGCATAGGGATGGCGACAGGGGAGCGCGGGGAAGCAGCCAAAACGGCAGCAGTGGTCGTGATGTGGCTGGACAACGTGGACGAGTGGCCGAGAAACCCAGTGTGAAGCTTGAGCATGAGAGAGCAAGGGACCGAGCACGTGATGGGGATCAGGAGCGTGACCGCGACAGACCGCGAGATGGGGCAATTTCGGGCCGTGATTCTTCTAGTCGCCAAAAGCAAACATCGACCCGTCCAGAGGGACGGCCGCGTGACTCCCACAAGGATCGCCCTGACCGCGTGGGGGAACGAGGCATCAAAAAGGAGCCTGACAGCCCATCCGTAGACAAGCACGCGCTCCAAAAGCATGCGCAGGAGGAGCCTGCTCGCAAGAGAAAGCCTAAAGTAAAGAAGGAGGAGGAGGTCAGCGATGAGAGTGAGAGTGATAGTGACAGCGACAGCAGCAGCAGCAGTAGCAGTGACAGCGACGACAGTGGCAGCGACAGCAGCAGCAGTAGCAGCGCGAGCGACGATAGCAGCAGCTCCGAGAGCTCCGACTCTGATGGCAGTGACGACAGGGACAAGAAACACAGAAGACGCTGAGTCCAGGGAGGATGTCACAAGGGGATGGTCAAAAGCCTCAAGAAAGGAGGAAGGTCTGATCAATAGGTTCAAGGTACGGACTTCGGGCATATGTTTGTCTTTCAAAGAAAAGAAAAATTATTGCAGCACAACGGGCAAGGGATGCCGGACCGTAGCGGCGTGAACATGCGATATATTCGCTTTTGTTCGGGACGGTCGCCGACGGCGGGCTGTGTTGTTGGGATGGAGGAGGACCGTGTTTTTTTGGAACTGGGGGCCCTACTCTGATGAGCTCGCAGCTCGGTGCAATGTCAATTTCCAGGACCCTCGGTGCTGGGGGATGAGACAGGACTGTACACGGCTTGGTATCGCCTCTGTCTGGGCTGCGCCTGAAAAAATTGAACCTGCCCCCAGCCTGTGCTTGAAGGGGGCCCATTCCGCTGCAACAGTTCCCGGCCGGCCCCCAAGTGCCCTTCAACCGTTTGTAACCCCCAGGACTCCCCCCCCCCGCCTGTCCAACGGCCAGTCGCCGCTACGAATTTGAGACCTCCCACCAGCCTCCCTCCCATTCAAGCACAGGCTGTTTGCCCTCCTGTGGTCCGGCAGGGGCTGGAAGGCACAGCGGGGCACCCATTTTGACATTTCTGTGACTCGCTGTCGAAGGAAATGGTTTGCCAGTGTGCGACTAGGGCTGCAACCTTGTGTGGTTAACAACAGCCCCCCCCCCTTCAACAAAAGAAATTGCATTGCTTCCGGCGATGTTTGGACACACACACACACACACACACACACACACACACCCACACATTCATCTATTTCAGTCAACAGCACATTTGCTACTGGACTGCACGTCATGTCTTTTTGACACTGTGGAGCTTTTGCTCGTTGCTTTTGGCATTGCGTTACACACACACGCACGCACGCACGCACGCACGCACGCACGCACGCACACACGCACACACACACACACACACACACACACATAGAGAGAGAGAGAGAGAGAGAAACACATGCGCCCATTTGCACACCAGGGCGAAGTGTCAGGGGTTTTTGGTGCATGTTGGTGCACTTGAGGCCTTTCTGTGCCTGAAGACGTAGAGGAAGATGGGATTGCTTTCTTCCGCCCTCATCTGCGGACACCCTTCCTTCCCAGTGTGAAAACACGCGTTGTTACCATCGGTGTCTCCGGTGCAATCATTGCATACGAAAGCAACGCAGCAGGATTCCACCACGTTTCTCAGAATGGAAAGCCTGATATTCTCGGCAAAGCGCACTGGGTACATGAATCCTTGTGAAGTGCCCGTCTCTGGATTTGATCTTGAGTTTTCACGTGTTTTCCTGCCCCCTAATCTTCATCATCAGGGCTGTTGACCAGGGATTCAGGCCTGCGTGGGGGAGGGGAACGCACACCATTTTCAATGGAAAACCCACCTGCACTGCCCAGGTGGCTTTAGGAGGTTCTTGTGATCTGGCAGTACCCCGCGAGACGGGTCTGGCTCGTAATATTGACCATAGAACCATGACAAGATGCCTGGGGCCACGTTTCGTGGCCTTTAGCCCTGCCGAGGGTGGGCTGTGACTTGGCTCAAGGCCTGCATTTGCAAGGGTTTCTTCAGAAAAATTGGTTTCCAACGTGCTCAAGTGGTTTTGGGCCAGTCTTGAAATTTGGGTTCTCCCAGTTTAAGAGATAACATCCTGACAGTAGTGCGGGCATCTTTTGCCGTAGTCCTACCCACTGCCGGTGGTTGACCAGTTGAACACCTGGAAAATGACTCAACCAGTCAACCAACTAGGCAGGAAGTGCTCAGATACAGGGGTTGCCAAGTTGAATTTTCATCGATTTTTCTGATATTGTGATGTTTTAGACCCTGTTAATGTGGTTTTCATTCTATTTGGCAATATGGGTGCTGGGGTTCTGGGCTGGGGGGTGCATGCTGAAATTGTGCGCAATTTTGCTGCGCAATTGCGCGCAATTGCTTTGAAAGCAGCACGGCCTTTTGACGTAGTCCACGCATCCCGTTGGGATGGTAACGTTCTGGAGCTCATTGTTTGGTTGTAGGTCCATTGGCCTACAGGACGATGACTGGCACAAGCTGTCAAGTCAGGAGCCGTTCGTATAAGCCTGTTGTTTTTCGCTTACAGATACGTATGCACACCTGAGTCATTGGCATGCAGCTCATTTGGTTATGGTGCTTGAGCATTCTGACCCATGCTGTGCATCTATGCCGTTGATGCCATTTTAAGCTGCTCCTGTCCAAGTATTGCCAGGCATAGCGGTCCCTCTTGGAGCTACCGTTTTCTAACTGAGTTACAGCCACACTGGGTATCAAGAAGGAAGGTCATATCCTTGCTTCGGGGTGCTGAAGGTTGACAGAACTGGGCTTTGCCCAGATCAATGCCATCAGCAAGCCTCCTCGTTTCAGTCTTCTCCGTGCTGCTAGCCCACGAGCCCACACATTAAATACACGACACTCTCCGCGTGTGACTGACTGCCTGAGAGCACAAACATTCACGCATTGCCAACCCACTGAGACAGCAGACAGCTTTGGCAGGCTCTGTGGATGCAAGTTTTGGAAATTTGCATCAATGGTGTTTCGCCCATCCACTCTGGGTCGCCAACTGCCACCGTTACAATGCACACATCGTTCTTGGCCCTGTACCACAGCAACACTGCTGCACATGTACATACATCTGAATTTTGTGATTTGAGAGGCACTGCTATCTTATGGGGGTCAGGGAATTTCCATTATCAGTTTCGTTGCTTCAAACTAGGTGTTGAGGTTTAGGCTGTTTGCTTTTGAGTATCCCTTTTCTGTGGAGTTGTCAACAACTGAAATCAAGCGCAGTGCAAGCCTTTGCATTGCACAGGCAATTTCATATTTGACCTTGACAACCTCTGGATTTAGTGACCCATTCTGCGGGGTGTTGTGCTGTCGTACCCACTTTTTTTTTGCATAGAGTATTCCTGGGTTCAAATGTACAGGCCGTTTCCCCCCTGCTTCCTAAGCGAAGATCAATCGCAGGGTGAATCCAGAATGTTTGGACATGGGAGTTCCATATTGAAGGCGCACACGGTGTATCTGCTACCTGCGATTGCATATTTTTTATGCCCCTGCCAAGGGGTGCTTTCTGCCTGTGCCTTAGTTTTGCCAGAATGGCCAGCCTGCTTCATCTGAAATGAACCCAATGGTCAGATTTGCAGATTTGGGGCGCTATTGACCACTTCGGAAGCCGTGTACTATCATCATGATGATTGATGATGGCTGGGATATTTTGATGCCTGTCACTTGCACCATTCAACAGCCCATAGGCACCTCAGGATAACCCAAGGTTCATGTGCTGCAGGCGTTCCAATGGGAAATGGAAACCAGATTGGGTTGGAAAGATAGGTTTGGTGATGGAGAGCGATTTTAAGAATGAAGCCCTGCCGGTCTGAGATATGCTGTGGAACGCCCAAACAGAAATGGTCTGGTTGAGCAGGAAGGGGGGCCAAAAGGACGCAGGGCTTTCTAAATATCACAGTTGCAGATGCTATGCCCAGGCTACATCACACTGTGATGTAAAATGGTGATTGCTACACATGATTTGTGGCGTGCTGTACATGTTGGCAGCCTGTTTGCACCCAACAATGATTTCAGCATTGTCCTCAAAGTGTCCTAAGTATTATGCCGTTGGACTAGACTCCTGGTGCAGGGGTCTTGGTTGGCAATATGAGCCATTCATGAAACCCAAGATGGATGTGACACATGTTCTGAGATGGCTGAAACTACCTAGTAAAGATGACACAGCAGAATGCTAAATTGGGTGAATGCATGAACCTGCACTGGGCTGCAAACTGCAGGGTCAAAAATGCCGGCTGTGAAGGGACGGGTATGATATGAAAGGCATGCATGAAAACAAGGAGCAGAAATGGCTATCAAGGACAGGAAGACAAGCCATGCTGAACACGCATGTACCATGCTGCAGTGTGTTTCCTTGAGTGTGCGTGCCATCTGCAGGGAACAAGGGGAAGCGGATACAAAGGAGGAGGGTTGGAGTGAGCAAGACGTGCACCACAGGAAAAAGGGGAACATGTAGACCTCAGCCCACATGCGCCCCCTGCGTGCCAATTTCGCAGCACAGAGGCTGTATGAGTGCCCCTTTATGAAGACACACCAAGAAATGCGGTGGAAGCATTTCTACCGGACCAGTTTGTACACCAACTTACAAAAATTCCAATGCAAAAATTCCGAGCAGCAGCTTTTTGTGTCAATAAATAGGTGCCCTGCTCTAGTGGAGCACCGGTACAATTCACCAATCAGGGCTGAAGCAGAGGTACTTTTCCAGCAACGTGCTCTGGCCAAAGCATCACAGTGTCAATGCCGACGGTGGTGCGATGTAGCACCAAACAGTGGGCCTTCAATTCAGATGTGTACCATTCTTCACCAACGGGCAGCCTATCCACGAGTCAGGTCACCGCTTTTCGCGCCCACTTTTAGGGTCAAAGACAGTACATATATGGCATGAAATCCGGGGGGGGTACGGGGGGGGGGTACTGGGGGGGGGGGGACTGGGGGATACAGGGTGGGTACGGGGGGAAGTTACGGGTACACAGGCGCATGGGGGGGGGGGGGTTACCCGTGCACACGAGAAGGCGGTGAATAGTCTGTAGACACCGTTTGCCACATGTGGACGTGGTCTGCTAATTGTAGACACTGTCTGCATGTTCAAGACGCAAAGGGGGTGTTGCCTGAACCGTGCGCGCACCGTGCGCGCACCGTGCGCGCACCGTGCATCCTTTTGCGTATTCTGTGTCCACCAGATCCACAATGCCTGAATCTGAGCTGCCCTAGCTTGTCGCCGGACTGCCTGTGTACTACCACCGCTCCAACGGGGATAGGGTGTCGGCCACTGTCGTTGACCCTTCTCCAAGAGGTGGGAGTCGCGTCTCTATTTGGTACGAATTGGGTGGTGAAGAGGTCTTGTACGAGCATGCACCCGAGGAGCGGTTGGAGTTTGCAATTGTGACTGCTGAGAGCCCCGATTCCCCCCAACCTATGCACCATGAGGCGCCGATGGATGCTTTGCTGGAGCCCCAATTACCTGAAGTGGAAGCTGAAGCCCCTAGAATTGATGATCATGAGCCAGAATGCTGTGGCGGATGAAATTGAAATTCCCGTAACCCAACCAGTGTTGTCGCTTGTGTTGTCGCCTGTACATGGTTTGTTACGGAGGTGCGTGCAAGGTGCAGAAATTGGGAGCCTGGAACCTGTGACAAGCATCAGATTCAAAAAAAAAAAATTCCCGGTACGCCAATAGGGGCTGCAGGGTGCAGAAAATAGGACCCTGGAACCTGTGACAAGCATCAGACTAAAAATTGAAGAATCCTGGTATGCCAGTATGGACTGCAAGGTGCAGAAATCAGGACCCTGGGTGTGTTTCTATGGGGGCCATTCAACGGGGTACAAGTTGGGCAACCATCCCAAAAACATTGAACCGTGCGCGCACCGTGCACGCACCGTGCGCGCACCGTGCGCGCACCGTGCGACAACGCCCCCAAAGTGCCAATATTCGGCCCCCAAAACGGTCCACCAGCGGCATTTATTTGCGCACAAATGCACATCTCTCGAGCGAGCTAAGTGAGGAAGGTGCACAGGTGTAGGTCTCAAGCGAGTGAAGCGGGCCAGGAAGACACACGATAATGGGGGTAGGGGGGGGGGGTATGGAGAGGGTATGGGGGGATTGGATTTGGATTTGGGGGCCGATCTTAAGGCTCATAGGTTGCGTGGGGTGGAGCACGATAGCGTCCCAGACACTGCATATTGGCCGGCCATGCCATGTGATCTTGGGGGTGTAAACCTGACATCCGAAGGTGTTGGCCTCCACCCGGGATAAGCAGTTTCACTGTTGCAGAAAAATGACCACAAACCCTGAAAAAGTTCATTAGATTTCTGAAAACACCAATTTTCATGGTTACTACAAATGCCCAGCCAGGAGACTCCCTCACCCTAGATAACAAGGCAGTGGCGGACTATGGCCCCCTACCACTGGAAAGAGAGTGTGCGGACATGGACCTACAACACCAATTGCACGCAAATCTCACTGACACGCCGATCCCACTTTTCTCGATTGCAGGATACCAGCACATACGCTCGGCGCATACACAACAACAAAAAGCCGACATCAAAAGGAACCATGAAGTGGATGCCTTGGCTAAAATGGTAGCGGGCCTACCGCTGCCGGATATCGCACCTAAAGACGTGGCAGAAATACATGTAGGAGGAGGCCTAGCACCGACCCCAGCGAAGAAATGGATACTGAACAGACGGCTCTGGCCGGTTTTCAAAGGGACACACTAGTTACTGGCTGCCGCTCAAAAGCAAACGGCGATCATACTGGCAGCAGTGGTTATGGGGAAATGCGAGATGGGAGGGATGTGGGCACCCTTGGAGCAAAGACACGGCCCCCGTGTGTGCTCCGCACCGCTGTAAGGTAAAGCCTTTTTACCTGGTGCTCGTATGTTGTGTACTCACGGATCCCATGCTTCATGAGTCGTAACATGTTTCGATGTATGCCCCAGGCATAGTGCCTGTTCTGGAGAAACGTGTTCGCCATGGTCCGGCGTTCTTCCATGGCGTGTGAGAGAGCCTGGCCCACCTCTTTGGGAAGAGGTAGGTCCTCCCGCCTGTGGCCGAGGTGTCTTTCCAATTGGACACGCAAAGCAGTGGTTGTTTGTGGTAGGTTGCTGAGCACCTTTATTGCTTCCATTTTTGTGGCGTATGTGAGTGGTGTGGACAGCAAAGCCTGTGCTTTCTTTTGGTGTGTATGGGTCGCGGTTGCTGTGGCTGTCCTGCGCTTTTTCTTCGGGGCTTTGAACATGCACTGCTCACGCATCTTTTTCTTTGTTTGGTTCAGAGTAACTCTTCGTGCTTTCAATTTGGAGAACCATGGTGTCTTTGGGGCCTCTGAGGGGAGGGGGTCATCTGTCTCGACACGTGGCGGCAAAGACATTTCACTGTGTAAGTGCGTGACCCCCAGCAGCATGTGATACTAATGCCACGCCACTCGCCACCTCATGTGGCGTTTTTCTTCTGTTGGGATATGTTCAATTAGCGACGACGGGATGCGCAGTCGTCCCAGGTGATGTAGGCCTGTTTCCTCTACATCGTCCAGCCATGTGGAGACGTAGGGCCGCCAGTCTTCCCATGTGGACATCCACAGGTCCATGAATTGTGATTTCCATGTGGGGCACTGGACTAGTCTGTCATGTACTGTCGTTCGATGGGTTGTCCCGCAGACCTGTACCCCGTTAGCTGTCTCGTTGGAAAGCCAAAGGCCTACAGATACTGCAACGGCGCCAATCGCGGCCGGATGACTACTCAGGAACCAAGGAACTCCTTTTCAAGGCCACAGCAGTGCATACCACGCAGGTGTACACTAAACGGTGCTTTAGTGATTGGCAATACCACATCAAACATGCACTGAAATGGTGGTGGGAGCACAAAAGGGACTGTTATGAAGACTGGGTCACACAGATGAACACCCCCAGGGGCATCGTATCCACAGCCATATATAGCATACTCACACGCCTCCTCCTGACGCGTATATCGGGGGCCTTGACCCCGGGACTACTAGACATACAACACGGCGCCACACAGGGCCAAAACACCACAACGTTAGACACGAAACTATTAAACGACCTGCACGCAGAAGACGGGTACGTGGCCCTACTCGATGTGGCCAAAGCTTTTCCATCAGTCCCCCGACCCATGCTGATTGCGATCGTCAAAGAGGCAGGGGCGCCAGAAACCATCATACGGATGTTGGGGGAAATATACCATCATACACCGGCCGTACTAACCCTACACGGAAAAGACCTACCCATACAACCCACCAGGGGTACGAAGGAGGGGTGCCCCCTCTCCCCAACACTGTTTCTCCTATACTACGACATACTACTACGCGAAACCATAGAACGATGCCCGGGAGCCCGACTATACGTGTTCGTTGACGACATAGCTGTGCGTGCACCCACGAAGGAAGCATTGCTGCACACCCTGGATACCCTCCACGAAGTGGCCTACACAATGGGGTTGCGCTTCAATAAAGACAAAACCGAAGTGTGCCACTGGGCTGAGGACTACGACCTAACGCCCATCACGTGGCAGCACCAGCTCATCCCCGTGCGGCCACCCATAATGACTTACCTGGGGCATGTGCTTGCCCACCCCATACAAGAAGACACAGCATGGGACATGGTCACTACACAACTACACCACGATGTGGCGGCGTACAGGACCCTGCCGCTCAACGCCTACGAAAAGGTGGCCATCATCAACACCGTCCTCATCCCCCGGCGGACTTACAGGGGGCTGTTCCTCGGAAACAGGACACGAATGGCGCACTGGGACGACATACTGCTGCAGTTCATCAGGGATACACCCGGGGTAGAACAACAAATGAACAAACACCGGCTGACTACCAACCTCAGCCAAGGGGGACTTGGCCTACGCCAGCTGTGGTGGTCCTACATCACCCGGTGGGTCACAATTGGCCAACAGGAACTGCAGCACACCGGCCCTACACAATACCTCACCGCAACCCAATATAAATACATTGACGCCGTCCGAGCCCTAGGGGGCACGTTGGGTCAGCGTATATCCCAACCCAGGCAACACCGACCCTTGTCCGCGGGACTCTATGACTCGGAAAGCTCAGAGGAGGACCAAGAGACACATGCAGGGAAGACACGGCCGGCTACCAACCGCTTAGACTACAGCTGGATGAACCCTCCAGATGAGCCAACCCCTGAGGAAACCCACGAGGTATGCCAGGCACTCCCCCACCAGAAAAAACTCCACGGGATCACCGTACACTACACAGGAGAACCCACCACCACCCGGTGGTACACAGATGGGTCGAAACGACACGGACGAGCAGGAGGGGGCATATACAACGGGACGTACCGCGCGGCCTTCCGGGTGCACGGGCCACAACAGGTATATCGGGCCGAGACGATCGCTTGCGCCTTAGCCTCTGAGCTGGCCAAGCCTGGAGACGACATTATACTAGACAACCAGAGTGTGGTGAAAGCCACACCTATAAAACGCAAAGGAGTGGTCAAGGACCAGGACTACCGCGACATAGGGTACCTCAACTCCTCCTCGAACGACTGACGATACGATGGACACCGGGACACCGTAATCTGACACAAGCCACCACGTATAAAGACTACCAGGACATACAGGGGAACAACCACTCCGACGTCCTTGCCAATATGGGCGACAACCTGCCCATGGACTCCCAACAACCACAACCCCATGATATTGTCATCACAGGACAGATCATGCCCACGCCTGCCAAGGCATGGATCATGCAAGTGCGTAGACAAAAACAAACACCAGACGTACACTGGGTGAGCTGGCTCCCCATGAAGCATTACAGACGGAACGCGTGGACACCCTGGATGTGGGGGCAGGTGCGATGCTGGGGAATGGGTGCGCCCTGGGAACGGACACCCCGCCTCTGCTCCCAGTGTGGCCACCAACACGGAGCATCGGTGCAGTCAAGACTGGCTTACTGTCCCACCTGGAGCGACTTCTGGGAACTGTGGCGCAAAAACTGGACTGATTGGGCCCCATACACGTACCAATGGCAGCAAGCGGCCAACAACCAAGAACTATGGCTCTGTGCCAGACTGCTCATACCACTATCCCTCATCGACGCCATACCCACTGCGGAACGACACAAACTGCGGACAGAGGTGGGCCTGTTCCAGTTTCGCATGATACAGTCCGTCCAAACACTAAGACGAAAGTACGCCGACCCTACACCACAACAACCACGGTCGCCCCTGTGGCTCACCAAATACGTTGCCTAGGCACTTCCGCCGCAAGAAACGCCTCAAAACCTACGGAACCACGTCGGGGCGCCCATGTGGTGCGGCGCGAAACGCAAGCGTAAGGCCGAGGTTGCAATGGCTGACCCTATCGACCCCGACCAATGGTTACATGATGCGCGCACCGCAGGCGACAGTGAGGCAGTGGCATGGTTCGTCGCACGAGCAACTAACACAGGGCAAGACGACCACATAAAGAAACGTCAGCGTCTCAACGTTGACACACAGCAATGAGAACAGTACAAGATGACCACAGACAGACTGGCTCACGAACACGCACAGCAAACACGTGATATATACCACAAAGCACACATAGCGGTGGTGGCGAGGCAACACCTGCACACCCTACACATGTGCTACACCAACACACTGACGGCAAAATTAGACTACCACGGGCTCGTCACAAAACTAGTCAATGAACAGAGACAAGCGCAACGACTGCATGACACACACACACACCTATGCCAAATACGTAAGCAATGGTACGAACAAAACCACAGTATAACACAAGGATATGGTATGCTGACGCAAAACTGCTGCTGATGATCAACGACCGATACCTGAGGCTGAGTCCTGGCACGGACAAGCTACTTGACCCGCACCAACGACAAGCGACCTACATGTGGCGGCAGCAGAATTACCTGACAGCCGTGGCACAGTGCTACCAAGACGCCTGCAAACACAAGACAACACAATACTGGCAAACAACCCTACCAGTCCGACAGACAATATACCTGATACGGAAGCGGCCGCGGGAGCATTGGGACCCCACCTTGTGGGAAGTCCCGTTGCAACCGCTACCAAAACGCCACAAAACGCACTGGGACCCAAATGAGTGGGAAGTACCAATGACATGACCACACCAACCTCAATGGGAAACCATGGGGGCACAGTCATGAGCTGCAGCCCGTATGCACACCCTGGCTTTGCCGAAATCTGTATCTTACATCGAACTTGGTCCACAGTGACCCTTGGCACTTATGAACTGGCCTTTTTGATAAAAAAAAAAGATGAACACCCCCAGGGGCAGAATGCGCAACGGATCCAAGGACCAGAAAATACAGTGGGCAAACAAGCACCCACGTACGTGATGGACAATTTCCGCCAGGTGCACCCAGCAAAGCTTTTCTCTTTTCTTTCAGCACGGAATGTTAAACACTAGTGGTGCCTCGTCTCAACTTTTGTTTGCGTCTCCAATGTTTAGGCAGTTTTTCTGTCTTTTTTTTTGTTAACCCATGGACGGGGTTGAGCAGCCCGATCAGGCCTAGCAGATGTCAGCAGAGAAGCGATTGGCTGCCCAGGCCAAGGAGATTCAAGACCTCAGAGAGCAACTCGCCCGAGTGGCAGTGAAGGAGGGACCACGCTTGCCCCTGCTGAGCGTGCCGGAGATCAACCGAGCCCTCGAGAAGCCCCAATTGGCGCCATGGATGCGGCTGATGCTCTCGAACATCAAGGCGTACGTACGGCCTAGGGCCGGTGAGGTGGGGGAGATCCCCCGCGAGTTCGGCGGCCAGTCAACGGAGGCCGCGGTCGATCCGGGGGAGCAGCTGGCGTGGCGGATCTGTAATTGTGTCTCTGAGTCCCAGGCGGCTTATGCCCGCCGATATGCCGGCTCCCTGAGGAAGTCCAACTTCGAGTCCAACCAGTACGCTACGTTGGAAGAGGCATGGAGGGCGCTGGGGTTGGCATTCACATGGCGGAGTGTGAAGTTCAGAGAAGTGGGAGGAGTGCTGCAGTGGCAATCACGGCAAGGGGAATGGATCCCCGCAGAGTCACCACCGAGCGGAGGGTGCCAGAGGTGTGCGCAGCGGGGTTCCCCCGACCAGCGGCACTGGCACTTTAGGTGCCCGCACTGGTCTTGATAGCATCAGCTGGAGCCCGGACGAGCCGCCCCGGGCTCCGGCATCACAGGCACCGCGGCAGAGCTGCGGGCAATCGCCCGCAGGTGGGAGACAGCAGCGCGGGCAGACGGCCCCTGTTCCCCAGAAGAAAGCGCAATGCAATCGTGGAGACTGAGGACCCGGTCACAGTATGCGTCGCGGCTTCGAGCATTGGCCGCTTACGCGGAGCGCACGGGCCCGCCTGATCCAGCCGCGGCACTGGCAGGTCTCCTGGCAGAGCCGGCACAGGCGGGAGCCACAGCGTCAGCCCTGCGGGGTAATATCTCCGCGATCCGAGCCGTGGAATATCTCCAATGGCTGCCACCAGCCATCACGCCCCTGCACAAGAGGATCGCAGCGGGAGCCGCATCGTCGGGCTTTCAGCCCTATCTGTCTCCAGCAGGCATGGTCCACCTGGTCGAGAGGGCCAAAAACTCACGACACGGGACCGTGTTTGGCGCTTTGGCGATCCTTAGCTGGGTGTGCTTCTTACGCGTGGGCGAGGCCGCCGGCATTAGAGTGTCTGACCTGGCTATGGCGGGCTTTGTCCACTTTTGGAATTCCAAAACAGGGGACGAGGGGTACACCACCCGACCGCTCTGCCGGTACGCGGACGGGGTCCGTGCGTGGCTTCATCGCCACATGGTCTCATTGGGCCGGTCGTCAGACATGCTGGTCTGGCAATTGGGAGAGGCGGGCCTGGAAGCATGCATGGCCGAGACCTTGGCGGGCACAGCGTACGTCCACGCCAGGTGGCATGCGCTACGCAGAGGCGGGGCCGCAGCGTCCTGGGCCCGCAAACCCGACCTCACCTACTACAAATGGTGGGGGAGGTGGCGGAGCACGGCCGTGGCGATGCAGTACGCCACCAAGTGGTCCGACCCAGGGGTCGTTGCCCCTACTATCCTGCCTGCATGGTCTCGCGACAGAGGGCCTTTGCCGATTCCGGAGCGTGTGGGCGTCCTTGCACGGTGGGGATCGCCTATGTTCCCCAACATTGCGGGCGCCCTCAGCACCCCCACCAAGCGCAAGCCAAGGCGACCAAGGGGTGAGGAGCCGAGGACCGCCGAGAGCAACGCAGTCGGGAACGGGGACGAGGGAGACGGTACCGCGGAAGAGCTGGAGGCGTCCGCCGGGAATGACCCTGCTGCGATGGGCACGGAGCCTGATGCGGCTCCTACTCCCCTTCCACTTCAGCCATCGGTCCCTGTCTCTGAGCGCGGCGCCGTGTCTCGGGAAGACGCGGGTCAGCTGCTGGGGGGGGGGGGGGGGGACCGGGGACGGCAGACGGACCCATCGATGTCGATTCCGACGTTGACACCGACGACGACAGTGGGAGTTCTGGAAGCGAACCAGATGGCACCTTCGCAGTCGGAAGCACCAGTGCCAAGTTCATTGGGCGCGAGCGTAAGTCGTGGTTCTCCAAGACGGCCGCTGGGCCTGTCAGAGAGGGGGCCGGGGCGGACCTGAAAGCTGGAATGGTGGGCCGTGTCCACCGCTCATACGCGGGGCCGCGTCGCGCTCAGGTGGTCGTGGGTGGTACGCAGACCCTGCGACCCGGAACCGCCGCACGCCGTCAAACTGGGAGACCTCGATTGGCCCCGCAGGTCGGTTTGCCGGTCCCCAAGCGCACCAAGCTCGGGACAGGCGGGCATGCCCAGACGCAGACGGCGCAAAGCCCGGTGGAGAGTGCCTTCACTAGTTGTGCCTCGTCTCAACTTTTGTTTGCGTCTCCAATGTTTAGGCAGCTTTCCTGTCTTTATTTTTGTTAACCCATGGACGGGGTTGAGCAGCCCAATCAGGCCCAGCAGGTGCCAGCCGAGGAGCGACTGGCAGCACAGGCCAAAGAAATCCAAGAACTCAGAGAGCAACTCGCCCGAGTGGCAGTGAAGGAGGGGCCCCGCTTGCCCCCGTTGAGCGTGCCGGAAATCAACCGAGCCCTCGAGAAGCCCCAGTTGGCGTAGTGGATGAGGCTGATGCTGTCCAACATCAAGGCGTACGTACGGCTTAGGGCCGGCGAGGTGGGGGAGATCCCCCGCCCGAGCGAGTTCGGCTGCCAGGCAACGGAGGCCGCGGTCGACCCAGGAGAACAACTGGCGTGGAGGGTCTGGGACTGCGTGTCCCAGTCTCAGGCGGCCTATGCCCGCAGGTATGCAGGGACACACGGGAAGTCCAGCTCCGAGTCCAGCCAGTACGCCACGTTGGAGGAGGCATGGAAGGAGCAGGGGTCGGCATTCACATGGCGAAGCGTAAAGTTCAGGGAAGTGGGCGGAGTGCTGCAGTGGCAGTCACGGCAAGGCGAATGGATCCATGTGGATTCGCCGCCGAGTGGAGGGTGCCACAGGTGCGCGTAGCGGGGCTCCCCCGACGAACGCCACTGGCACTTTAGGTGCCCACATTGGTCCTGACAGGATCAGCTGGAGCCCGGACCGGCCGCCCCGGGCTCCGGCGTCACGGGCGCAGCGGCGCACCTGCGGGCGCTCGCCCGCACGTGGGAGACCGCAGCCAGGGCAGACGACCCCTGCTCACCGGAAGAAAGCGCCATGCAGTCGTGGAGGCCGAGAACCCGGTCGCAGTATGCATCCCGGCTCCGGGCCTTGGCAGCTTACGTGGAGCGCGCGGGCCCGCCTGATCCAGCCGCGACACTGGCAGGCCTCCTGGCAGAGAGGGCGCAAGCCGGAGCTACAGCGTCAGCCTTGCGGGGTATTATTTCCGCAGTCCGGGCCGTGGAGGACCTCCAGTGGCTTCCCCCAACAGTCACAACCCCGCACAAGAGGATCGCGGCGGGAGCCGCCTCATCGGGCTCTCAGCCCTATCCGTCCCCGGCAGCCTTGGTCCAGCTGGTCGAGAAGGCCAGAGACTCCAGAAATGGAACGGTGTTCAGCGCGTTGGCGATCATCAGCTGGGTATGCTACCTGCGGGTGGGCGAAGCAGCTGGCATCAGGGTATCTGAACTGGCTATGCCAGGCTTTGTCCAGTTTTGGAACTCCAAGACAGGGGAGGAGGGGTACACCACCCGAACCCTGTACAGATATGCGGACGGGGTCCGTGCGTGGCTTCATCGCCACATGGTTTCGTTGGGCCGGTCCTCAGACATGCTGGTCTGGCAGTCAGGGGACGCGGGATTGGAGGTAGGCATGGCCGAAACCCTGGCGAGCACGGCGCACGCCCGCGCCAGGTGGCATGCGCTACGCAGGGGAGGCGCCGCAGCGACTTGGGCCCGCAAACCAGACCTCGCCTACTACAAATGGTGGGGCAGATGGCAGAGCACGGCTGTGGCGATGCAATACGGCACCAAGTGGTCCGACCCGGGTGTCGTGGCCCCTACGGTACTGCCTGCATGGTCCCGTGACCGAGGGCCTTTGCCGACTCCGGAGCGTGTGGGCGTCCTGGCGCTGTGGGGTTCACCAATGTTCCCCAGCATTGCGGGCGCCCTCAGCACCCCGACCAAGTGCAAGCCGAGGCGCCCACAGGGTGAGGGGCGTGGGTCCACCGAGAGCGGCACAGTTGGGAGCGGAGACGAGGGAGACCAGGCCGCGACCGAGCTGGAGGAGTCCGCCGAGGATGGCCCTGCTGAGGTGGGCCCGGGGCCGGAAGCGGCTCCTACCCCCCCTCCACTTCAACCTTTGGCCTCTGCCTCTGAGCGCGGCGCCGTGTCTAGGGAAGATGCGGGTCAGTTGTGCACGTTGGCGGGTCCTCTGGTTGCTGTGGGGGTGGGGGGGGGGTGCGGGCCGGGGACGGCAGCCGGGCCCATCAATGTCGATTCCGACGTGGACACCGACGACGACAGCGAGGGTTCCGGAAGCGAACCCGATGGCGCCTTCGCAGTCGGCAGCGCCACGGGTTCCCCCGGGCGTCGACAGGCCGGAGTTGCCAGGTTCGTGGGACGCGAGCGTAAGCCGTGGTCCTCCAGGGCAGCCGCTGGTCCTGTCAGAGGAGGGACCGGGGCGGGCTCGAAAGCTGGAGTGCTGGGCCGTATCCACCGCTCATACACGGGGCCGCGTCGCGCTAAGGTGGTCGTGGGTGGTGCGCAAGCCATGCGACCCCGAGCCCCCGCACGCCGTCAAACTGGGAGACCTCGTTTGGCCCAGCAGATCGATTCGCCGGCGCCCAAGCGCACCAAGCTCGGGGCAGGCGGGCATGTCCAGATGCCGGCGGCGCAAAGCCCGGTGGAGGGTGCCTTCGTGGCTGCAGCTGAGCGCCTCAAGGCCAAGGCTAGGGGGCGGGCGGGCCCAGTGGTGTCGCCCCCCCCCCCCCCCTCTGTAAGGGTCCAGACAGGGGCCAGAGAGCCCCCCCTTTTCCCGGAGTTCATGCAAGCCCTAACCCCGCATTTCGACTGGATAGCGGAGCGGGAGCGTTGTGGCTTATGGATGGTGGCGAAAAGGGTGGATTTGTGGTGAAATAGGGTCTTCGATACAGCCGAGGATTTCCGCTTGCGGGGAGCTTTGCCCGCGCTCCTGAGCGCGTTGCGCGCGCTCCACCCGGACTCATGGGAGGAATGCCTCCATGTCAACACCTCCCCCATTCCGCCGTTCATGGGGGGGTCGAGGATGCAATTTTGGACCGGGGTTTGGGACCGGTCGGCACCCACCAGCTCCCTGCGGATCTGTGGGACGCTGTGGTCCCGCCCTTCTACCGCGAGGGACTCCGTGATTTCGATGTCGAGCGGGAGTGGCAGGACGGGGAAAGGGTGGTCCGAGGGGCAACCCGCCGGGTGTCCCAGCAGGTCCAGAGGATAGTGCAGGCGTTGCGGGGGGCGGGGGTTTACGAGGAGACAGCCGACCCCCCCCCCTCCCCCCACGTGTTACCCCTTCGTCATCCCCAAGTCCTCCGAGAAGGTATCCTTGATCTTGAGTTGCGTCAAGATCAACAAGAGTGACGGGGCCAAACCCCCCACTTTTAGATTGGATTCTTGGGAGGACTTGGCCAGGTCCTTGTCGGCATTCCCGCCTGATGTGGGCCTCTATGGGCTCTACATTGACCTCAAAAATGCATTTTGGAGCTTTTGCTTACCGCAAGGGGCGCGCCAGATTTTTCGCTTCCGCCCCGCCCCCGGGGCCCCGCCTGTGGCGCTGTCACGCCTGCCCTTTGGCTGGAAATATAGCCCGTATTTGTGCCAAACGAGTTTGGCCCGCATTCTCTGGGGGGTGCTGCCCCCCGAGATACTCCTTGTGCACTATCTCGATGACTTCCTGCTCGTCTTCACTGATAGGGAGGTGCTCAGGGAAGCGGGGCGATCGGCTGTGCGCGCACTGATCGAGGCTCGGTTCCTCATAAGTCCTAAGAGTGTCCTGGACCCGGTGCCTGTGGCATCTTTCCTGGGGAAGGAGCTTGACTTACAGGCCAGGCAGATCAAGAGCCACGAACAGGGCGCTACTCCAGTTGTGGGCGGGCTGGCTGAGACTGGCGGTTGGGACAGGCAATGACAGACACCCCCAAAGCTTCCTGGGTTTGCTGAATTGGCACGTACGCCCGCGGGGATTCGGTTGTCCCTTCGCGGCGGGTGCCTACTGCTGGCTGCGCTGGGGTAGAACGGTGGGAGGGGTCAAACAACCGGCCCAGGGCTTCCCCCTGAAAATGCTGGAGAGCCTCGCAACATTGATGGCGGTGGCGGCCGACCCCTGGCAGGCGCCGGGGGGGGGAGGCCTGGCGACAGTTGAAGACCCTCCTGTTCGGGAAGGCGGACAGGCTTACGTCCTCCTCTCTGTGGTACGGGGGTGTCATCGTCTGTGTCGATGGGGCGCGTGATGCAGGGTGTTGGAGGGTGGGAGCGCTTGTACCGGGAGTGGGTGTGCGTACGCATGTGACACCTCCAGCCCGCTTTGCCAGCCAGCAAACCACGGAGCTGAGGGGCTTGGCGTGGGCTGTCAGGTTTGCTGTCAGGACAGGGCACAAGTCTGTAACGGTGTTTAGCAACAGTGAAGCCGCCATTGCTCAAGTGCTGCAACTGCGCGCGACTAGCCACCTGACCCACCACCAGGCGGTACTACGGTCGTTGGCTAGGGTCCTGTGGGTCTCGGGGATCGTGGTCCGCCTGGTGTGGGTACCCTCGGCACTGCAGCCGGGGGACCCTATGTCGAGGGTGACGTCGGTGTTTGGAGGTTCCCAGGCGAGAGCGGAGGTCGAGGCCTGGCGCACGTGGGATGCATTGCTGGATAGTTTGGGCGAGGCTCGGGTGAGGCGGGTGGTATGTCTACGGGGATACTAACCCCCCCCCCCCTCTCCCCCAAGCAGTCCGGCGGCGGCAGTGCGTGCGCCATCCATGTAGCACCTTTTTTCCGCACACATGCCCAAGCGTCGGGGCTCGCGTGGGGCCCGCAAGCGACGGGGCTCCCGTGGAGCCCACCGGAAGGGTAGCCATGGCGGACAGCGTCACCGGCGATCCGCGGAGGCCAAGCAGCGACGGGCGGCGAAGTGGACCACCGAGCTCCGCGGCCGCCTTCGCGGCAAGGTGGCGCACCTGCCCATCCGCCGGGTGCTGCTTGGCAACGGGGTGCGCCTGTGCCCCCAGTGCCCCCTCCCTGCCGACAGGGATGGGTTTTTGGAGCGAGCGGTCCGGGACGTGGCCGCACGCGTGGGAGGCACGCCGCACCGCCGCGTGACCCCCGACGGCCGCAGCGTTAAGCCCCCAGGGAAGCATGCATGCTGCGAGGTCTGGGAGGTGAGGCTGCCGGAGGGAGACGCTGTGGTCTCCCTGACGGACTGGAACAAGGGACACAGGGTTGCTGTGCCCTATATATGGATCCAAGGTGGGTACGGCCTGGTGGTGCGATTTGCCCGCCTCTTCAATCCGTGAGACTCGGCGACTGTCGTGGTCGTCTGTTCCTGCCCCTTGCAGAGGGTGTCCCTGACGGCATGGCCGCTGGGTACTTTTATTTGTTTTTTGTAACTGCCTCAGTTCGCATTCTTCAAGGGCTGAGGCTCGGAGATGGGTTCAGTGGCGCATGTGCTGTGTTCAGCGGAGAATGAATACCCAAGTACTGTGCAATTTTCTTGTGCTCTGCTTGTGCAAACACTAGTTGTGCCTCGTCTCAACTTTTGTTTGCGTCTCCAATGTTTAGGCAGTCTTTCTGTCTTTGCCCGCCCACCCACCCATTGACCGGCTGACCCCGTGAGAGCACCTCCCCTTTCCTTTGCGTTTTGAAACTGATCCCCTGGGGTTGAGTGGGGGATCTAACCGTGCTGCAGCGTGTGGGCCACGGTATAGGGTCAGGGTCAGTATCAGAGTGGGGTCCCGCATCCAGCGGAGTGGTCCACGACGCACCCGTCCATACAACCGCCGGTACACCCGGCCTTGGTGATACATCAGTACTGCCATCCCAAGTCCTGTGCAGTTTTCTTGTGCTTCGCTTGTGCACACGTGGTTGCAGCTGAGCGCCTCGAGACCAAGGCTAAGAGGCGGGCGGTCCGAGTGGTGTCGGCCTCCCCCTCTGTGTAAGGGTCCGGACAGGGGCCGGAGGGTGCGGGAGCAACCCCCCCTTTTCCTCGAGTTCATGCAAGCGCTAACCCCGCATTTCCATTGGATTGCAGAGCGGGAGGGTTGTAGCTTGTGGATGGTGGTGAAAAGAGTGGACTTGTGGCCGAATAGGGTCTTTGATACAGCGGAAGATTTCCGCTTGAGGGGAGCCTTGCCCGCGCTTTTGGGGGCATTGCGCAAACTCCAGCCGGAGTCTTGGGAGGCGTGCCTCCACGTCAACACCTCCCCGGTTCCCAGGGTGGTGAGGGGGGTGGAGGATGCCATTTTAGATAAAGGCCTGGGGCCGATCGGCGCCCACCAGCTCCCAGCGGATTTGTGGGATGCTGTGATCCCCTCTTTCTACCGTGGGGGACTCCGGGATTTCGATGTGGAGCTTGAATGGCAGGATGGGGAAAGGGTAGTCCGTGGAGCGTCCCGCTGGGTTTCCCGACATGTTCAAAGGATAGTGCAGGCGTTGAGGGGGGCGGGGGTTTACGAGGAGACCGCCGACCCCCCCCCCCCCCCTTCACGTGTTACCCCTTCGTCATCCCCAAGTCCTCCGAAAAGGTTTCCCTGATCTTGAGTTGCATCAAGATCAACAAGAGTGATGGAGCCAAGCCCCCCACTTATAGGCTGGATTCCTGGGAGGACTTGGCCAGATCCTTGTCTGCTTTCCCGCTTGACGTGGACTTCTACGGGGTCCACATACACCTCAAAAACGCGTTCTGGAGTTTTTGCTTGCCACCAGAGGCACGGCGGATTTTTCGCTTCCGACCCGCCCCCGGGGCCCTGCCTGTGGTGCTGTCGCGTCTGCCATTCGGCTGGAAATACAGCTCGTACTTGTGCCAAACGAGTCTGGCCCGCGTCCTGCGGGGGGTACTGCCCCCTGAGATACTCCTTGTGCACTATCTTGATGACTTTTTGCTCGTCCTCACTGATAGTGAGGTGCTGAGGGAAGCGGGGCGTTCGGCTGTGCGCGCACTGATCGAGGCCGGGTTCCTCATCAGTCCTCAGAGCGTGTTGGAACCAGTGCCCGTTGCATCATTCTTAGGCAAGGAGCTTAATCTGGCGACCCGGCAAATCAAGAGCCATGAGCAAGCCTTGCTCCAGTTGTGGGTGGGCTAGCTGCGCCTGGCGGTGGGGAGGGGAAATGACCAGCACCTCCAGAGCTTCCTGGGGTTACTGAACTGGCACGTGCGCTTGCAGGGATTCGGCTGTCCCTTTGCCGCGGGTGCCTACTGCTGGTTGCGCTGGGGTAGGACGGTGGGAGGGGTCAAGCAGCCTGCCCAGGGTTTCCCCCTGAAAATGCTGAACAGCCTCGCAACGTCGACGGCGGTGGCGGCCGAGCCCTGGCAGGCGCCCGGAGAGGAGGCATGGCGCCAGTTGAAGGCCTTCCAGTTTGGGAAGGAGGACAGGCTTATGTCCTCTTCTATATGGATCGGGGATGTCATTGTCTGTGTTGATGGTCCGCGGGATGCAGTGAGCTGGAGGGTGGGAGCGCTTATCCCGGGTGTGGGCGTCCGTACGCATGTGGCGCCCCAGGCCCGCTTTGCTAGCCAGCAGACCACGGAGCTGAGAGGCTTGGCGTGGGCTGTAAGGTTCGCAGTTAGGAAAGGGCACAAGTCCGTTACGGTGTGCAGGGACATTGAGGCCGCCATTGCACAGGTTCTCCGTATGCGTGCGAGTAGCCACCTGACCCACCATCAAGCAGTGTTGAGGTCTTTGGCTAGGGTTCTTTGGATTTCGGGGATTGTGGTCCGCCTGGTGTGGGTACCTTCGGCGCTGCAGCCGGGGGACCCGATGTCGCGGGTGGTGTCGGTGTTTCAGGGCTCCCAGGCGAGGGCGGAGGTCGAGGCCTGGCGCACGTGGGATAACTTGCTCAGCAACTTGGGCGAGGCCCGGGTGAGGGGGGTGGTGTGCCTGCGAGGCTAGTGAACCCCCCCCCCCCCACAGCGGTCCCGGGTCGGCAGTGCATTCGCTCGCCGTGTAGCACGTTTTTACCGCACATATGCCCAAGCGTCGGGGCACGTGTGGGGCCCGCAAGCGTCGGGGCTCCCGTGGCGCCCACCGGAAGGGCCGTCATGGGGGACGTCGTCACCACCGATTAGTGGAGGCCAAGCAGCGGAGGGCGGCAAAATGGACCTCCGACCTCCGGGGTCGACTACGCGGCAAGGTGGCGCACCTGCCCATCCGTAGGGTGTTGCTCGGCAACGGGGTGCGCCTCTGCCCCCAGTGCCCCCTCCCTGACGACAGGGATGGGTTTTTGGAGCGAGCGGTCCGGGACGTGGCCGCACGAGTGGGAAGCACGCCGCGCCGCCGAGTGACTCGTGATGGCCGCAGCGTTCAACCCCCGGGCAAGCATGCATGCTGTGAGGTACAGGAGATGGAGCTGCCGGAGGGACTCGCCGTCGTCTCCCTGACGGATTGGAATAAAGGTCACAGGGTTACTGTGCCCTATGTATGGATTCAAGGGGGCTACGGCTTTGTGATGCGGTTTGCACATCTTTTTAATCCTTAAGGATCCGCGACCGTGACAGTCGTCTGTTCCCGCCCCTTGCTGTGGGCATCACTGGCGGCATTGCCGCTGGGTTCTTTCCTGTTTTCCTGCTGTAACTACCTCAGTTGGCATTCCTCGAGGGGTGGGGTTTGGGAGTGGGATGAGAGGGGTGGTGTGCTGGATTCAACGGAGAATGAATACCCAAGTTCTGTGCAATTTTTCTTGTGCTCTGCTTGTGCAAACACTAGTTGTGCCTCGTCTCAACTTTTGTTTGCGTCTCCAATGTTTAGGCAGTCTTTCTGTCTTTGCCCACCCACCCACCCACTGACCGGCTGACCTCTTGAGAGTATCACCCGCCGATATCTGTGTGCTTTGAAACCGATTCCCTGGAGTTAAGAGTAGGGGATCTAACTGTGCTGCAGCATGTGGACCACAGTACAGGGTGATGGTCAGTAGTAGAGTGGGGTCCCGCATCCAGCGGAGTGGTCCGCAGCGCACCCGTCCATACAATGACCGGTACGACCGGCCTTGGAGATACTTCAGTACTGCTGTCCCAAGTTCTGTGCAGTTTTTCTTGTGCTCTGCTTGTGCAAACAACAACCGACTACTTTTCTTGTTTGCCCCAATGCTGTGGCAGTTGTTGATGCTGCATGACCACATGACAGGTTACAGGTGAGTTTTGAGTATACGTCCCACCACCACGTGTGATATGCGAGCCAGGTACCGCACGGGACAACATGCGTTGTACTTGCACTGTCATTACTGATCCGGCCCGCCTGGCCGAGCAGTTACGAAGAACTTGTAAGTCTCAGCAAAAAAAAAGATTTCTTAAAACACCAGTTTTCAACCAACACTATTTTTGGGAATCCTATTGTGGCAGCCCAACCCGCCAGAGTCTCAATATCAACAGTGAAACTCTGGCGCAAGGGCCGTGTTGTACGACACTCTGGACCGTACACAACCCCTTGCACCTGTCTACATACCCCCCTTGGGATGCTGTTGGTGGTTCATTTTGGGTGGGGTGGATTATGTGAGCACCTAAGTGTGCTCAATAGTGCAGGGTAGTTTCACTGTCAACAGTGAAACTTTGCCTTGCTCCCGAGCATACGAAATAGTGTCAAGGATTGGTGCACATACCTGCAGGAACCATTGTACCGGATGACCGGGAGTAGTTTCACTATTGACAATGTAGTTGTGATACTATGGCGTGTGTGTGTGTAATGAGAAAATGGTAAGAGGCGTCAAACAATTTCACTTTTGATAGTGAAACTGTTTCCCATAGTGTGGTGTCTAGGTGTACACAGGGAAAACCGGTAAAGTGAATTTTGTTTTTGAAAGAGGCGTGTAAACAACGGAACCAGAAATATAGCTGGACGGTCGTCTGGTCCAATGGTTACCACCCTCGTCTAGTACCACTCGGGGCTGGGTTCCATTCCCAGTAGACCCCCCCTCTAGCCACCATGTAGCATACCGCACCACCACCTCGTCACCCACTTGGCATGGTAAATGCCCTATTGCGGGCGGGGGGGGGGGGGGGCGTACACTACTAGTACTACCAAACCGGTAGTTTTTAGACATGTTTTGTCGTATATGGTTGACTATGTGGTGAGAAACTAGATTTCTAGCCCCGTACGTGATGATGGTATGCATACACCACCAGGAGGCGTATGCTTCCGGCGGTGACCAAAAACGCTAGCTTTTTTCCCAATGGTCAGCCCTCTCCACGGGGCGCCACCTGACAAACATGTGGGTCTAGTGGGTCCCTGTTGCTGCTTACTGGCAGCAGGTGGCATGGAGGGAGAAAGGCCGCCATCTGGCTGACGAGGCAGCGGCGCTCAGGATCTTGCAGCTTAAGCGTCGCCGCTTGTTGTCTCCAGACAGCCGGTCTAGGAAACACTAGAGACACCTCCCCCCGAGCCCGAGCGCGGTCCAACTGACTGGCCGCCCTAACAGAGTCCATGTTTATCCAACTCACGGGGTCCCCTATCAGGGAACTCCACTGGTGACGCGCCCCCTCTGGAACAGGCCAGTCTGGCCCACATTTTCTGAGTGGCTGTTGACCACAGCAGTGTTCCCCCTGGAGGACACATCTGATGCCCGGATGTACGGGTCTTTAGATTCTGCACTCTGAGCTCCTGACTACTTTGACCCTCGGCCTGTATGTTTTGCGTAAGTTCCTATACTGCAGGTGGTGACCTTCGTGGCCGTGGCAGGCCCCACCTCCTGCATGGAGTGTACAGTACCGACAAGGACGCGCCTTCATTGGACTCTCCCCTGTGGAGAAATGCCTGACCCGCATCACACTCAGCGGCCAAGCAACCTTTACTTTAAATAATTTCTAGGCCCAGCCGCCCATGCACATGTGTGCCTTGATGGCCCAACTCTTCACTGTCCGAACTAAAAAAAAAAAAAAAGAAGAAGAAGGCAATGAAGGCCAAGGGCACAAAGTGAGTCCCCAGCTCTTTCTATGACCAACGGCCCTAAGGATATGGACCACACTTCCGGGAGTACGTGGCGCATCACCAATACATAATGCTTGACATTGTCTTCCACCTAAGAAACACCATGGGGTTACAAATACACCATGGAGTGAGAAATGCAATCGGGGGGGGGGGGTAAAGGAAGGGTTGTGGGAGGCCCATAAGGCTATGGCGGGCCAGGCCTCCCTCCCCACGCCATTGTGTGGGCCTCCTAGCCCTAACGTGCATGTTGCTGCAAGGGAAGGAGAGGGAGAGGGTAGCCTACTTGTACCGTTGCTCTGCGTATTCAGCCCATGTGCCCCATGAGTGCATCCATGTCTTCCGGAAGGAGGGAGCCCATTTTGGGCATTGAACCAACCGCTTTTGCACGGTGGTGCCATGCTTGGTATTGCACATGGGGCATTTCACAACATTATGATCCCATGGCACGCCACATCCATCCCACCACTCATTTCCCCACAGCCATTTTACCCATGTCATCCGGCGGGTTTCTTTGAGCGGTAGCCAAGACACCCAGTGTGTTCCCCCGAAAACAAGTCATAGTGTCTCCTCTCTTTGACCCATTTTTTTGCTGGGGCGCAGGGCCCCCATTGACAGCGATATCACCTGGGTGGGTAGGAGTGTATTCGGGGAGCGGTAGGCCAGTTGCCATTTTGGCCAGCCGTTCGACCTCATCGTTACGTTTGATTTCTGTTCGCTCTTCCTTGGCTTTCGCCTTGGCTATATCCCCGTGGCTTGGGACCCACCTCGACCGGAGGGGCTTGTTCTTTATTCCCTCTTGGATGGTGAGTCGTAAATCCATATCGGAACATTCCCTATGGGGAAGATGTAGGGCGTGGTCCGCAGCTGCTTTGTTGTCGTAAGTCTGTTCCCGATTTGCGCTAGCCAAAGCCGAATTAACCGCAAAATTTTGTATTTCTGTTTCGTATGAGGTTTGTGACCCGGTCACTCGGATAATGAGCTGCAGTGGACCGCAAGTGATGGCTCCATGTATATTAATCTTCCGCCTACTTCCTGGGTTAGTTTACTCCTGTCTCCATACCATATGTCGCCTTCTGCCCGCTTTCCATTGGTGTAGCGCTGTATTCCTGCCATCTCCACGGGGGTAAACTCTAGTGGGGATTCTCTGTCCCTGAAATCCTCATTTGCACTACATCGTGTTATGTACCTTCTGGCTACTTTAAGTATGTCCACTGCCACTTCTTGTTGCGTAATCCATTCTTTGCGGAAGTGGGGGGTCTTCTGCGCTGGGCAAGAACCAATGTAGTGTTTCCTCCTATAGGGGACAGGACTATGACGTAGTCACGAAGAGGTGTCATCACGCGTTCTTTGGGTTGTGCCACCAATCTGGACAATCTACCTGCGGGTTTCCGCAATAATCCTTAAACAAGGGTGACATACCTAGTTCTGTAAGCCCAGTATATTTGTTGTAGTCCTACGCGAGCTCAATGGTAACACCGTCCCCATCCCCAAGCTGGGGAGAGGATGCTTCGTCAGGTGGACCATGCGTCGCCAGATGGTGGAGCGTGTCATGCAGCAGGGCTTCGTCATCCGGATTGACCTTGGGCCTATCCAGGGCCCAGCGGTGCGACTCTGCACACCACATGCGTAGCAGGCTATCCACCCAGCGGTGGTCCACAGATGCCTTGACCGCCGTCAAAACCGCCTCATCCAAGATGTGGTCACTTATTGCCTTTCCGCACTTTGGTAGGCGCTCTGGGGCGGGGACCAGTTGCCGCTGCCCCGCCGGTGGTCCGGCAATGGCGACGAGGTCGGCCGAGGGCTTCCGTTTGCGGGCTGCACTGTCTCTTGCACAGAGCGATCTGTGGACGAAACACCGTTACCCGACAGGCGGGCCTTGGGTCTGCGTAGTTGGACTCGAACGCGCACACGGGGTCTCTGCTGCATCTTGCTTGCGGCCCAGAGCGTGTGCACGTCACTCCCGTCCTCCCGGGGCCACTCCACAATTCGTGCCAGGGGTTCCCAGTACCCTATCGTCGGAGTTGTCCCCTTCGTCATCACTGTTGACCTTGACCATGAGTGGTTTGTGCATGTTGCATGCACGGGGTATCAAGGGCCCCTCAGTGTTATCTGGGCTTGCTTCGGGCCAGTCATGGTCATAGCCAGGAAGTTGGGAAAGTGCTCAATGATTTGGCAACACTCTCAACACCGCCAAGGTAGCCGAGCACCAGGTTGCATTCACTTTCATTCATTCACCTCCATCCCAACTTCAATGCTAATGAACTAAGATTTTGGTCCGAGGAGCGTGAAGCGTCGGGGCCGGCGCGCCGCCCGAGGGCACGTGCAGGCCAGAGCTGGACGGAGGAGAGGGGCAGGGTGGTAGTGCCTGCGACCGGATGCGGCCAAGGGGCCTGGTCTGGGAGCTCCAATTCCCAGTCCGGCCCTAGGACGGCGTACTCCCAGGCTTGTCGTTGCGCGGTCCATCTGTTCTAGATGCACACAACAGTGACGGCAGCACCAAGGGTGACCATGGGTGCCGCAGAGAGTCGCAGTGCCAGGTGACTCCCGCCCAAGGGGAGCCCCATAGGAGGAAGTGCATACGGCATTCGAGCTCTCCCTCCGAGCAGAGTGGTACGTATTGGGCCCTATGCTGTACCATCCCACACAACAGCAGGGCCTGTCGCCACCGCTCCGCCCATACCCCAAGCCTGGCCGGGATCCATCGCCTCTTGGTCTTACGATCGTAGAAGCTGATCCAGCCTAGTTGGCTAACGTTGGCCCTACGGATGCTTGCGGCGTCCCCGACCCGAGGGCCGTGGCAGACATTGAAGACGGCGGGGGCGAGGACGCCAACGTCAGTCTCGGGGCGAACGGCCTCGCCCATGGTTCGGAGCATACCCAGAGTGCCCCAAACGTGTTGACCAGGCTCATTTGTAGGCTTGACGAGCTGTGGCCGCAATGGCCCAGTTGGTCGGGCATACGGTGGGCCGCAGCAACTGGAGCTTTTCGGCCATACAAACCGCTGCTATGGTGCCCCGTAAGGCCGCTGAGGACTTCCCGGTCACTGCCAAGTGCGCCAAGTGCCTTTCAAGCGTACAGAAGCCCTGCACGGCCGACGCCCTTGAGCTCCCGCGCCCAAGCAAACACCGTGCTCTCCGCCCAACGTCGGAGAGCAAGGGCCTGGGGTCAGTGGCGAAGTCCGCGGGCCACAAGTCGTAAACGGTTTTGGACACACCATGGAGCTCAAGCGCCGTGCCCCGACCCCCTCCCCCCCCCCCCCGCACCCCCTGGATTAGCCAAGGACGGCTGGTCGCCACGTGGGGGGGGGGGGCACCCCCCGCTCTGCAAAAGGGCTGTTGGGGCGGGGGGTCCGGCTGAGGGGCCAGCTGCTGCTGCTGGGGCTACTGCGCCCCCGTAGGGCACGGGTGGAACCACCAGTGCATACTGTTACACCTCACGCAGGGGTAGGGGGAGGCCCGCGCGTGTCGTACGTGCGACCGGTGGTGAGCGATGTGTACAAGGTCTGGTCCCCCTGTACCGAGAACCCACCCGCCGGGCGCCCGCACGGGGCCTGCACGTAGACCTACGCCAGCTGCCGCTGCAGCTCTGACTGCTGGGAGGACCGGGACTGCTGTGTCGTGCACTGACGCGCCCAATGGCCGTGCGTGCCGCTTTTGGCGCCGAATCTGAGGTAGGCCCTTAGCTTGCGGTGTTTGCTGGCGGGCCGGGAATTCGCCCACCTTCATCCCCAAGGTCGGCAACAGGGCAGCCAAGGTGCCGTCGGCCAGTGCAGTTGCTACCTGAGACTGCCCACAACCGTGCTGGGCTGCCACCGTCCTCGGGAAGATCACGAGCATCTTGACCAGCTGGCGCTGCCAGGCGTCGTGCAGTTGGGTGTTCGCCACCCACTGCAGTTCGCCTAGTGAAAGCGGCGGGGTCGACGGGCCCCGGAGCTGCGATAACTAGGCCTCAAGGGCAACTATTTCAGCGCGGGTCTGATTAGTAGGATGTTTTGGTGGGGCCGCTGCGGGCGCCCCCCTTGGCGCCGCATTCTGCGCCTGGGCCGGGGCCGAGGGGTTGATCTCGCGCCACACCTAGCGACCACGTCCAATCGCCAACGTGCGTGATTCTCGTAGAGGGCCATCATCAGGTGTGCCTCGTGTGGCTCGGCCGATGGGGCGGCCCATTCAGTGGCCAAATCCACACCGGCGTGATCCAACCCGCGATGCATGAGCTCCACATGGTATTCTCCAACCTTTTTTGCGGCCAAGTCATCACCAATGAAGGCACGAAAGGTGGCCGCCACGTGGTCCCTCCACTGTGCCCAGTTTTCATATTATTCGCTGACCTCCTGGGGCATGTCCACGTCCCCAGCGAATGCGTACTTGGCACATTTGGCATTTGGTTGCTCCTGGCGCAGGGGCTACTTCGCCACCCGCCACGGCAGCATGGCCCGCACCTGCAGCCTCATCGGCCTCCTGAACAAGCGACTCCAACTCGTGTGGCGATAGGTGAGACATAACAACGGGAACTGGTCCCAAGCAATAAAAAGGACACTTCATTGTAGCAGGGGGGATGGCTGTTTGGTACTCTCCCGACCTGTGACCTGGTCTGCCCCCCCCCCCCCCCGTCTGAGGCAAAACCTAGGTTATTGCTAACCTAGTTTACCCACATCCACTCACTTGTCAAGTATGGAGGACTGGGCCGGGGACTTGGCCCGGTGGGTTCGGTGCAGGTCCCAGATAACCTCTAGGCCCACTGGGCTGATCCCCATTTCCAACAGGCGGGCGAGGAAGCCCCAGCAGCACAGGAGTCGTCGTGCCCTAAGGTGGCGGCACTGCTGCGCAGATTGCATACAGACGGCCTCATTCACAAATCCCCACTGTCACCGAATGCACGTGCCTTTGTAAAGTACAAAAGGCTTGCGAAGCGCGCACTCATCCTTCAATCATGCCTTCTCTTTCAAAGCAAGGCCGTTCCGGCTGCCCTCGCGCTAGGGCCTCGCGGCACTGCTGCGTTTGGTGCAAGGGGGGGGCATGTGGGGGCAATAATTGACCTAAGGCACTGTTACTGGAGCGTGCACGTCCCCCCTGCGATGGCGGGTGCAGCCTGCGTGGCCGCAGCGGGCACCACCTACGCCCCGGCTCGTGTGCCATTTGATTGGCACTAGGCACTTGGCTTGGTGCAGCACCTGATTGCGGCTCTGTTATTTGAACTACCTAACACGCAAGTAGTCATTGTTTAGTATCTGGATGACAGACTTTTTGTTCGTCGGGACCGCCTGCTAACCACCCACGTGACTCGTGACACGGCGGCACATTTGGCCCGTAAAGGCTTCCTAGTCAGCCCTAAGTCCGTCCTGGATGCCACCCAATCCCTCACATGGATGGGGAAGCAGCTCAGACAGACCTCGCATGGCGCATAGGACCGAGGGGCTGGCTGACATTGTGCAAGTCCTTGCATTCAGCCCATCCCGCTACACGCGCAAGCCCTTGCAACGGCTGGTGGGGCGAATCGGGTGGCTGGCACACCTTGGCTTCTCGGCAAGGTGCTTCCTTGCAGGGGCACGCACATGGCTTCGCCTGGGACCCCCCTGTGCGCACTGTGTTCCTTTTGCCATGTGTAGGGGCCTTTTGGACGCAATTGCAGCGGGGTGTCGGGGTGGGAACCACAGCCGACGGAGGGTCGGGCTATTCACATGTACACCGATGCTGCCGCTTGTCCCTGCGCGCCTGGAGGGTTCTTTGTAGGGGTATGGAGCTCAGATGGCCCGGTCATCCACAGGTGCCCGCAGTGGGTCAGTAGCCGGCAGTCCGCTAAGTTGTTCAGGCAGCCGCCCCCCGGTCTTCAGAGGAACAACATGTGTACATACCGAGCACAAGCCAGAGACCGAACGGGGGGTCAGAAAAGTGTTAAGGTGGTGGTAGATGGAGCGGTTATGCGGTTAGACGAGCATAGAAGGAGGCATACTACAGACGAAACAGTCAGCAGGGTTAAGGGCACTCTCGACATACCTTAACCCTACCAACACGCCATGCCAGCGCAGTCAATGCGCGACGCGATGCACAATACATTGCTGGTTCACCAGCAGCGTAGAGTCGCGGCCCCAGAGGATCTAGGCTACCGCGCTCACTTTATCCATCACAAGGTCTACATGCTTACAGCCTGAACTCCGTGCAACATCGAGCGGACGCAAAACCCCTATCAGGAGGCTGCTTACCGATTTGCCCATGTTGGGGCGCTTTGTCGCCATTCTGCTTGAGCCAGTCAGCGATGAAGACAAAAAACCATCGTTTCTCAACTGTGCACTCGCCCTCAACTCCAATCTACCGTTTTGGTGTGAAAAGCTGCAAATGGCTGACAGGTCTCTCATGCACATGCGCACACATGATCGATTTGATGTGTGGATAGCAAGCACCACAAGGGACTCCAGAAGTATGTCGCCGCCCCCGACCTACAAGCTTTTGCGACTTATGACACCTGGAGCTACTGTTGAGCGTGCCATTTCGATGCGTGGGAGGTTCACCAACAGTATGCATGATATGGAGGACACACATGTCCTTAGCATGTGCATGGCTTTGCATTGTAATCTGCCACCTTTGCGGCAGTGGGCGAAGGGGCAGGGTGTCGAGGTAGCCAGCAAGCTGGCAGCCAATGCACGCTTCGATGTGCGTCCCTGAAGTCCATAAAGTGGTGTTCCATGAGCCTGACATGCGGGATAACCAGTATGCCACTGGGGTCCACAGTGACTTGATCAATGTCTACTGGGAGCTATTGGCGTGAATTCTGATGATGTCCACCTCCTTCGGGGAAGAGACCCGCGGAGCTGGAAGCTGTTCTTCACGGCGCTGAACGAGGAACAAGTGAATGCTGTGGTTTCGCAGTTCGGATGCAAGCCAAGGTTTCAGATCCAGCCAATGGAATGGTACCGTGGGGCCAAGTTCACGAACATGGCTGCTGTTTATGAGGTCCGGATAAAGGAAACGCACAGGGAAACATGGTGGCCTATGTTATATGCCTCGGTTCTTGCAATGTTGTGGATGGTCCCTGGCGTCTTGCAATCACAATCACCAGTAAAAATCCATGGGTTGGGCCCAACAAAACTCCTTGTGGGCCTTAGGGACACTGGGCACTCACTGCTGAAGACCAGATGTCGGGAACCGCTGGCAGCCATTGGAGCACTTTTCAAAGACCTGAAGACACGACAATTCCTTGACCGAGACGTCATCTCTAAACCTGCTATCCCGTCGACATGGAAGAAGGAGCCGGTGGGCACAGTATACATCTGGGATGTGGCGCCTTGGTGGTACCTCTCAGATGTGACGGAAATTGTCGCCCCCTCGGTGCACTATCGATACATCGCAGATCGCGTCAGGTGGAGCGTTGGAAAAATGCGCACAGCCACGTGGCGACTGATTGGGGAAAGTGTGTCGCAGTTGGTTGGGAAGGTCTACTTGTTGGATTGTGGAATGCCCCCCGTGTTTGTGATCTCAGAAGCGGACTACGAAGCGCTGAAAAAGCGCATCATACACCGCCCCAAAAATACAAATGATGCCAAGACACGTAAACAAGGCCTAATCACGGTAGGTGAAACGGCTAGGGCAATGAAATTGGACGACCAAGTCGACAAGGTCATTAGCCCTCTCAAAAGAAAGGGAGACTTGAAGGAGGATATGCTTCGTCGACCACAGGAGTGGTGGTGCAAAAACCCTGATGTCTGCATCAAGCATCCCTTTGAGCAGCACGCTCAGAGTTCTATCCCAAAATGTCAATGGATTTCAAACAAAGGTAACCCTGAGAAAGCGAAAGCAGAGTCGGATAATGGCCTTAGGGTCACTACTTCGGTCCCTTGAGGTGGATTTCTTTGCCGTCCAAGAGCCGCACTTCTGTGTCAGCTGCTAGGCGGGCCGGGGGGGGCGCTATATGGTTGTGGAGGCAAGTATGCAGCGGGGAGCAGGTGCGGACATGTAGTGAGTTGCATAGGAGGCAACACCACTCCACGCCCTACCCACCCACCAGGTCACCTTTCCATACTTCAAGCCGGTTGTCGTAGTCCCCCACCGTACCCCAAACCCGCCGCTGGCTATAGACCCTAGCTTTAGTGTGCCGCTGACAACCGCGGCCGACTCACGGCAGAAAGGCTGCAGGCGGTCCCGCGCACCCACGGGAGCGCGGTAGAATGGGTGGTTGACACCGCCCCTACACCTGTGACGTGGTTGAATTGGCTTTGGTAGGCACCGAGGTGCGGCCACCCAGGGCGGCGAGCCCTGTTGGTGTGCCTGAAGCCGGCGCGTAGCGCCTTGTCGCCACGCGGGCCCGTGCGATGCAGGCCCCTTCCGTTGCCAAGGAGGCCATGAACGCAGCGCTGCGTGTGGAGCTGGAGCAGGTCCCGGCGGGACAGGGGTCACGGGCCACCTGCGAGAGCTGCGAGCGGCGCATCCGTGGGGGCAACCGCGGCGGAACGCTGGAGGCTGCGCGGGCAGGCGATGCCCGCCGCCGTTGCCGCCGCGGCCAGCACCGCCGCTGCATCGATGCTCTGCGACGACGGAGACGGGCCCTGACGACTCGTTGGAGCTGCTTAGCCCAAGCAGCAATTGAGCTTCTGTCTATTTTCTTTCTTCCTGCGGGGTTTTTGGGAAGGGGAGGGGGAGAAAGGCCCCTGGTGCTGCACTATGCCCGTGCATCCTCGTGCCCGTGACGGTTGTGCACACCTGTGGCACTGTGGGTTACTTATGGCGGTGTTGGTCAGGGGCGGACAGGTCGTGCGCGCCTTGGACGACCAGCCCACGGGCCCTGCCTGTACTTGGTGGTTGGTTGCCTAAATCTGACCGCGGCGTGGTTTGACGCCACAGGTGCGTTTCCTTGCCGATTCTTGATCGCACTAACCGAGCCTGTGTGGAAACGCTGGCTGAGTGCGGGTGTGGCCGGGGGGCGCAACAGCCCGCTGTACTTTGCTGTACCCCTCCATGCGGGTGCCCGTGACAGTTGTGCGCCACTGTGGTGCTGTGGGTTGCTTATCGCAGTGTCGCGCAGGGGCGGACAGGGCCTGCGCCCCTTGGGCAACCAGCCCATTGGCCCTGCCTGTACCCGTTGGTTGTTTGCCTATTTTCTGACCGCGGCGTGGTTTGACACCACAGGTGCGTTTTCGTGCCCTTTCATGATCGCACTGACCGAGCCTGTGTGGGAGAGCCTGTTGAGTGCGGGTGTGGCCGAGGCCGCAATAGCCCGCTGTACTTTACTCGTGACCCTGTGTGCGCGTGCCCGTGACAGTTATGCGCCACTGTTGCTCATTATATATCGTGGCGCTCCAATGACGTTGTGGATCGCTTCCCGCAGTGCCCGCTCTGAGCGGACGGAGCCTATTTCCCTCGGTGAGCAGCCCATTGACCCTCCTTGGACCCAAAGATGGGCCACACACATGCCACCCTGCATGTCTTCCTTCCCTTGCCTGATTTTGAATGCGGCGTGGTTTGGCACTACAGGTGCGTTTGCCAAGGAGGGAAGGAACACACTGCACAAAACAATATAGGCATGTAACTCAGACTGGGTGTGCCAGACACCAAACAGTGCCAGAAGGGCAACACTGCCCATAGTGTCGCACTCAGCAGGGCCCGTAGGCGATAGTTGCAGACATTTGCCCCCTGATCAGGGGGAGATAACACCATACAAGCAGACAAATCCCTACCCCCCCGTGGGGGGGTAGGGATTTCTGAGTGTCTATTTTTTTTCGGTGTCTTTTTGTCCATGCTTGCCTGGGCCGCTGGGCCTTGACAAAATGTCGCCGACGCCACTTCCTTGTCCCCTGACCGCATGAGTGTCCGGGACACCCGAGCCCGTCTGGCCACGCCAGGCGACGAGGTCATCGTTCCTGCCGACGCCGGCCAATTGGCGTGTTTGGCAGCCATCGATGACGCCGACTATATCATTCGGGACGAAGTGGTGCTGAAGAGTGGAGTTCCAGAGGCTGCCTCCCTGTCGTACGACCTCTTCAAGGACTGCGACTCGTCTGAAAAACTTGCTGCCATCCTTTACGGCAGTCGCCCCAATGTTGTGCTCGTTGGGGAAATGACTGAATATGACAAAATCCAACATGCAATTAAGAGACTACTTGCTGATTTGCCCATTATGGGCCGTTTTGTTGCAATCCTGCTTGAACCTGTCAGCGATGATGATGGCAGGCCATCCTTTCTCAATCGGGCACTCGCCCTCAACTCGAACTTGCCTTTCGGTTGCGAGAAGCTGCAAATGGCGGACAGCTCCCTAATGCACATGCGCACACATGATCGATTTGATGTCTGGATTGCAAGCAGCACAAGGGATTCCAGAAGCCTATCTCTGCCCCCAATGTATAAGCTTTTGCGGCTTATGACGCCTGGGGCAGAAGTTGACAAGGTGGTGTTCCACGAGCCAGACGTGCGGGATAACCAATACGCTGTGCAGGTTCACAATGACCTAATCAACGGGCTGTTGGGATCTATTGGCCTGAACTCTGATGAAGTCCATCTCCTCCCGGGGACAGACCCATCGAACTCAAAGCTGTTCTTCACGGAGTTGAATGAGGAACAGGTGAATACTGTGGTATCACAGTTCGGATCCAAGCCAAGGTTCCAGATCCAGCCGGTGGAATGGTATCGTGGTGCCAACCTCACCAACATGGCTGCTGTCTATGAGGTGTGGATCAAGAAGACGCACAAGGAAACATGGTCTCCCATGCTGTATGCCTCAGTTCTCGCGATGTTTTGGACAATCCCGGGCGTTCTGCAGGCACAATCGCCAGTGAAAATCCACGTGCTGGGGCCCAGCAAACTGCTGCTGGGTCTCACAGAAACTGGGCACTCACTGTTGAAAACAAGGTATCGTGAACTGGTGGCTGCCATCGGGGCCGTCTTCAAGGACCTGAGGACAGGACAGTTCCTCGATAGGGATATCATCTCCAAGCCCACAGTCCCCTTGACATGGAAGAAAGACCTTGTGGGCACAGTGTACATTCTGGATGTGGCACCGTGGTGGTACCTCTCAGACCTGACTGAGGCCCTTGCTCCCTCAGTGCACTGCCGGTACATCGCAGACCGCGTCAGATGGAGTGTTGGGGAGATGCGCACGGCCACATGGCGATTGACCAGGGAAAGTGTGACAAAGCTGATTGGAAATGTCTACCTGTCAGATTCTGGGATGCCTCCGATGTTTGTGATCTCCGAGGCGGATTACGAGGCGCGGAAAGGGCGAATCACAGATCGGCCCAGAAACACATACGACTCGAAGACACGCAGGCAAGGCCTAATCACGGCGGGAGAAATGGCCAAGGCCATGGAGTTGGATGACCAAGTCGAAAAGGTCATCAGCTCCCTCAAACGCAAGCGGGACTTGAAGGAAGATGAGGCTTCGTCATCCAATGGAGCAACACGATGACGTCAGCATCAAGCATCCCTCTGAGCAGCACGCTCAGAGTATTGTCCCAAAATATCAATGGGTTTCAAACAAAAATAACCATGAGAAAGCGTAAGCAAAAGCGCATAGTGGCCCTAGGGTCACTGCTGCGGTCCCTGGAGGTGGATTTCTTCGCCATCCAAGAACCCCACTTCGTCACGGTGGAGGATCGTCAAGCGGGCATGCAGTGCTTGTCAAAGTACGGGTATGGCCTGGACGGACCACTTCATGAAGAAGGAAGGGGAGGAGTGGCACTGGCGTGGAAAACATCCAAGTGGACATTGCAGTCAATGAAGTTCTTGTCTCCCAGGGCGTTGAAAGCCTCGCTGTCTAGTGGTCCGCTGGAGATCACCATAGTTGTGGTCCACTTCCACCACAAGCACACGCGTCGACAGTCGCAATGGAAAGACATCGCCAAGGAGTTACATGGACCAAACCTGATTTTATGTGCTGATCACAATAATTTAGTTGTAAAACACAGGGACGCCTTTGCGCCCCCAGAGTTTGAGCATGACACGTCTTTACGTGCCAGAGACCAGGAGGTGACGACTTTGGCGAAAGCGGGTGTGCAGGATGTTTGGGTGGATATTTACTGTCCAACCCTGACGGACATCAAGGACAAGGAAGCATCGTGTCCGACGGGCTTCACATACCGCTACCCCGAGAAGGAGAGCGACTCGACCCGCAGAGGCTACGCCGCATTGACCGCATCCACACAACATCCGAATTGCTCAGCCTGGCGACCAGCGTGTACCCCATGTTTGCTGCCAACTTAGACCACAAGGCGATCCTGGCTGAATTCACACCCCCGTCTTTCGACACAGAGGACACGGTCCCCAGATTCTACCGCCCAGAGACCATCCTTCACGACCCGGAGGCAATGGATGATCTGGAGACCCACTGTTACCCCAGTAACAGGAGTTGTGCTCTTATTTTGTTTTGTGACTGCAGTGTGCTATTCTCCCATCACAGAACTTTTTAAATTATAACGGGGCCTTCAATGAAGGTTCTGTTCTTTTGCTGCACAGGCCGAGTAGCTGTCCTCCCTTGAACTCATTGCGAGCTGCTCACTCTTGACCTGAAGTTTGACCAGTTGGCCAAGCAGCAATTACCATGGCGGAGAACACCCTGTCCTTTGACGACTACCTGGGGGGAGACGTCCACTGCGAGTTCAAGCAGGGCTCGGATGCACGAACATGGGCCTGCAAGCGACTGGCCCTGACAAAGGAGCTCAAGGGTCTGGACCATGGCGGCGAGGCCTGGGTACGCGATTTTGCAGCTTCTGTATCGTTCACGGGTGCCCAGGACGATTTTGTCGACAGGATCGTGGGCTACATGCTTCTTGAGGACGTCACGCTGGACATGGGGACCAGGGCCTTCCGGAAGACCGCAGCGCCATCTTCAGCCCCGCAGCAGCCGCCCCAGGTCGACCCTTGCATCCTGAAACTGCTGGAGGATCAGGGGAAGCTTATCGAGTCACTGGCGAGCAAGGTACAGAGCATCACCGAGGCACCGGCTAAGGAGCAGCTGCGGATCCCGGACCTGTCACTAAAAGCCCTCCAGGAGATCAATGCTGCCACGAACCACCCGCAATGGATCAATCGGGCCTTGTTCCTCTTGGCGAGTTTTCTCAGGTTTGAGACACCCCAGCCGGCGGCTCTGGTCATGATCCCAAAGATGACGGACGAGGCCATGAAGGCCATCCATCTCGGTCTCTCCGACGCCGACAAACAGGACGACACGACTTGGCAGAACCGCAAGCCAGCTGGGGACGACGTCAATATGGAGGCTTCCGACCCGGATCACCTACAGCGTCGGCTTCAATGCCTGGTGGAGGGTCTTTGGTCCCTGGTTTACTCATCGGCCAACACGTACAAGCAGAGATACGAGGGGAAGTCCGGAACGTCTTCAACTTCGGGGCCACAGTCGGGGGACGATATTCGCCTCGAGCCTGGGCTGAGCGAGGCGGGAATGCGGCTGAAGAAGGTCATGCGGCGGCGCTTTAAGTACATCGATGGGGCCGAATTCTTCGAGATCCAGAAGGGGGAGTGGGTTAACACGACGGAAGACCCTGTGGGCCCCTGTAAGACGTGCCGCGCCAAGGGGGAGGTAGTCCGCCACTAGATCTGGCGCTGCCCGTTTCTGGAGTGACGGGATTCCCTGGGGTCTGCTGCGCCCATTTCTGCGGAGGCAGCGCTGGTCGTTCTGTCACAGTCGTTATCCCCGTGGGCCGGGAAGTTCGTCGACTGGGGATCCATCGCCGCGGTCTGGCGGGACTTGGGATTTGCCGACCCCGCCGACAGTGTGCAGGCCTGCCTGGTCAGCACGTGGAAGCCGGGGACCAGGTCCACCTACGGGTCCCACCTCCGGAGGTTTGCCTTCTTCCACAACAAGACGCCTGCCGAGGACACACAGCGGCTGGCCGAGGAAGTCCTTCTGCTCTTATTCCGCTCGGGGTACAGGCCCGCGACGCTCAGGGGCTGTGTCTCCGCCTTGCATGCTGTCTGGCTCCTGGACTGGTTACCGCCTCTCCGCTGGGAACGCCTCTGGCGCTTGGCCAAATCGCCGGTGGCTGCCCCGGGGGACAGACCCTATGCAGGCCCACACGTCCTCCAAGTCATGGCCGAGGCCTGCCAGTCACCAGAGGATTGGGGTGTCTTTGCCGCCGCCGTCATGTCCTTCAGCAGCCTCGCATGGGTTAGCGAAATCGCATCAGTCCGGAGGTCGGGCCTTCGATCCAAGTCCGTGGCCTTCTGGGGTCTTAAACGCGACTCACGATGGGTCTCCCGTGATCTGGGGAAGTTCGCTGGTGAATGGGCCCACTGGTTGCGGAAAAAGTTCCCGGGAAGGGAGGTCCTGGTCCCGTCCTCGGCGATTCTGGAGGAGGGCATGGCCCGCCTGCTCCACAGCAGCCCCTACGCCACCTACCGTTGGCATTCCTGGCGCCGAGCGGGGGCCTCCTTCCTCCGCTTCCTTGGCCTGCCCTGGCGGTACCTCTGCTGGTGGGGCAGGTGGGCGGGGGTGCGGATGGCGCGCTTCTACGCGGCCGCGCCGGACGACTTCGTCTTCCACCACCACCTCCGGCTCCCTTGGCCCACCAGCTCGGGCGTCCGGTGGCTGGACACCTCAGTCCGCGAGTTCTGACCTGAATCGCTGCTGGCCCTTCCTCTGACGACGAGAAGCCGGCCCACCTGCCGGCCACCGGATCCAAGCGAACGCGGGGGGAGGAGTTCCGGGAGGAGGCGGACGACTCCGGGGACGCAATGCAGCCCCCTCCAAAGACCGAAAGGCCATCGACTTCAGCGAAGCCCTCCCGTCTGCGGGCCCGCAACCCCCCGAAACCCAAGCCCCCGCGCCGCTCTTCCCTGGGGCATTCCCCCCCATCGGGATCACCGCCCTCCCGTTTGCGAGCCCCTGGCTCCCCCGAACCCCCTGCTCCGAGCAGCTCTTCATCGGGACCCCCCCCGCCCCTCGGAGCAACCACCTGCCCCCCCCCCCCCCCAGCCCCGCCCCTGCCCCGTTGCCCCCCAGGACTGTCGTCGCCAGCGTTTCTGCGGCGTCCAAGTTCAGCAGTCGGCCAAGACAACCCCCCCCCCCCCCCAGCCGCCGTCGTGCGTGGGAACGGGGGGGGGGGGTCCAAGCCATTGCGTTCCGACGTTTGGGAAGACACGGTCAACTCGCTGCTGAACTCCCCCCGAGGCCAGCTCTGGCTGGATCACGTTGGCGCAGGCTTGCGCGTGGCCCCGAGGGACAGGGGTCTGGTGAGGGCGCGGATTCGGCTATTGTTGTTGAGGGGTAATTCTGTCGCAGCGGACCTTGGGGCGCTTGATTTCATTCCGGCCGTTCTCTTGGCTCTGGACGCTTTGGTTCCTGAAGTTTGGGCGGCGGTTTTCCGTGAATCTACCTCCCCAAAACCGATTTTGGTGGGTCTCTCTCTGGAGGTTTTAGACAGGGGGATCGGCGATATAGGTCATATAAATATACCGAGTTTCATCTGGCATGCTGTGGCCCCGGATGACACACTCGAGATTGCCAGCCGACAGCTGCGCAATATCAGGGGCATTTCCTCTGAGGGCCTGGTGATGGCTCGGGCTCTGTTTCGAGATGGGGTGCTGGCTCCCTGTCAGGCCGCACTTCCCCCCAATGGCTGGCTGTTCCCCGTCCCAAAGAATTCTGAGAAAGCTTGTATGATCGTTCATCTGGTTGAATTCAACAGACAGCACTCCAGCAAACCCCCGTCCTTTTCCCTGCCCGTGGTTGAGGACCTTGCGTCCCTGATCCAGTTGCATTTCCTGCATGAATCGCGGGGATTTTTCGACCTGCCCCCTGGTGCGGACGCGTACCTGAACCATCCTTTTTCGCGCGCCTTGCGCAGCCTTAAACTGTCGGCATCCCCTGGTGATGAACTGCTGGCTTGCCATGTCGATTTGAAAAATGCGTTTTGGTCCCTGCGTTTGCCTGAAGAGTTCCGTCAGACTTTCCGCGTGTCTGTAGATGGACAGTCCTACGCCTTCAACTGCCTTCCCTTCGGTTGGCAATTTTCTCCTGTACTGTGCCAGACGGTATTGGGGTACCTCCTGCAGAAGTTGAATTTTGTCACTGTCCTGGTTCTCCATTACCTTGACGATTTCTGGTGATAGGTTTTGGTGCGTCCAATGTTCGATCTGCGGCGCGACGCCTGAGTGATTTGCTGCGCGAGGAGGGGGCCATCATCAGCCCCAAGAGCATTTTAGACCCGGTCCCGTCCATCGTCTGGATGGGGAAAAGGCTGGTGCTTTCGGGGCCCAGCAGGGGGGTTTTCGTCCTTGAAGATCAGTGGGTGGTTCTGGTGGGCCTGTGGCTTAGAATTGCTCTGTTGCCCCTGTCCCGGAAGTTTGCGAGAAGGGTTATTGGACGCCTTTCTTGGGCCCTTCGCCCCCAGGTGGGCGTTTGCCCCTTTCTGGCTGGCTGGTGGTCACACGTCGCCTGGGGACTAACTTTCCTGCCCTCGACCCCCCTTAAACTGGTCTTCAGCTCTCTCCACTGCCTGGTTATGGCGCGGCGCGGGTGGTCCCCCCGCCCCATTTTGCCGCCGTCGCAATCGGGCAGGGGTCTGCTCTTTGTGGATGCCGCCTTCGACCGAGACCGATTTAAAGTAGGGGTTTGGGGTCCATGTCTGGGGGGGCGGGTTTTTCACTGCCCCCCGGATGTCGCCACGCAGCAAGAGGCTGAGCTGGACTCTCTGGTACAGGGCCTGAGATTAATTGTCAACGTGGGCTGGCCAGTGTTCCGCCTCGTCGGCGACAATGAGTCTGTGGTAGGACAAATGTCTAGTATGCGCGCCAAATCAGGGCTCTATAGACATAATCGGAATTTGCGCCGGGTCTTTTATTTTTTACAGAGGGCGCTGTCGACTATTTTTCTTGAATGGGTGCCAGGGGATTTGAATCCTACTTATTGCTTGCTCCTGCTGAGCGCACCTGGAGTCATATGGCCTGAATTTGTTTTGTTTTGCATGTACAACTCTCTCAAGTCTATCAAGTCAACAGGCGACCAATGGTGGGAAGAGGCACTGAGCTGCATCCAAAAGAAGGCGATCAACCATCAAAGGGAGCATAACAACAAAAAGCAGTGGGTAGAGCTACAAGCCCTGCGGTTCCTGCGTGGCTCCACGAGAGACTCTGTCGCACCAGCGGTCTACCAATTTCTATCATCACTGGGGATTGCAGCAACAGATGCAGCAACAGCCTACACCCTCCTGGTGGGGGTGTATGAAAAGGCACAGCGTGACAGAACGGGCATGGAAACACTGTCCAAGCTCAAGGGGGTGATCACGACCGGGGAAACCTCAGGAGATCCGAGAACGCAAAGGAACGAATTGTATCGGTTAATGCGGGAGTTGCAGGAGCGAAAGAAACTTCAACGGCTGGTATCCAAGACAGGCTTGGCGATACGGGGGGCAAAGGCGGTGGCAAAAGAGCTGGTGGACCATTGGGACAAAGTGTCCACCCCGACGGGATCCACCGAAGAAGATTGTGTGGCCTATCTGAAGTCGTTAGGAGTGGAACAGCGGCTGCGCAAGGCAGGCCGACTTCTCTTCAAGCAACTATCCCTGGACATAGTTCATGAAGGCCTTAAGAGGCTGAACAGCAACAGTTCCCCTGGATTGGACGGTTTCTCGGCAAAATTCTTCAAGAGGTTCTCGGGCATCTTCAAACCGCAAATGTATGACTCAATGAAACGCTTCCTCGAAGTTGGCAAAATGCCGGAGACATGGACGTCGGGAGTGGTGACAATGATCCCCAAGACGAAGGCGATGCAGACACCGGATTCGCTCCGACCAATCGCACTGCAAACTACAAGGCAGAAGTGGCTCACCAACATCCTCTTGATCCAGCTGGAGGATGTACTCCTCCACTGTATCCCGTCACAGCAAACAGGCTTCCTTCGACACAGAAGCATACTCCAGCATGTCTATGGGTCACGGGCACTCTGGGATGGCTTAAGTGAAGGAGCGGCGTTATCAGTAGACTTCAGAAATGCTTTCCCCACGATGTCTCACGAGATGGTGTCGGCAGCCCTGGGTCTAATGTGCATACCATTCTTGTATATCCGTCTGATTCTACACCTTCTGCGAGCACCGTATCTATACTCCGTTGGAAAAGGATACGTCCCAGGTGTTTACCACCACCCGAGGGCAGGCACACGCCATGGGGATCCACTCTCCCCGGCGCTATTCTCCCTGGTGGCATCCTTTGTGATTTTCCCGCTACAAGACCTGGGTCCAGTACTGACTGTCATGATGTATGCAGACGACCTCATCATTTTCTTTGAGGGAAGAGCCAACCCACAGCTGTTGGAAAGGGTATGGGAAGTGGTTTCACGTTTTGGACAGTTTTCGGGGTTGAAGGTCAACCTGAACAAAACGGCAGCGATAGTTCGCAACTGTGGGGGAATGGAGTGGGCGAGATGCTTTCGGGACATTGGAGTGGACGTCAAAAACTTTGTCAAGTATGTGGGTGTACGCCTGGAAAATATTGGGCACCAACAAGACGACCAAGGATGGGGGCTGACGATAGAGCAGGCATTCGCACCGGCACTGCAAGAGGTCTTTCGTTGCGCTAGGGTGGTATCCACGCTGCAACTGTCTATGAACGAACGTGCATTCATGCTGACATCATGGATTTTGCTGGTCGTGGCATGGGTATCCAAGGCATATTACGCCCCAGTCTCGGTGATGACACAACTGAAGTTGGTGTATCACGTGACTATGGGTACCAACAGCTGGGGAATCACTCTACCAATTCCATCACGACCAAGAACGCCAGGGGGACTGGCACTACCACAACCAGAACTGTTTCTTATGCACCAAGCAGCGGCTCCGTTCGTCAGCCTGTTGGGAGAGCCTCACAAATTTCCCGACAAGGCAGTGGAGACCTTCTATGCATGGGCAACAGCCATAGGGTTCACACTGTCCAAGGACAACCTTCCATATATTCAACTGGGCATGGTCCGAACGGCAGATCTCACATTTCTGGGATGGTCGGCGAAGGCACACTCCAACATTCAGCGAGTGGCCCCGCAGGTGGCCCCCCCGGCAAACCGGGACCGCCTGCCGTTGTGGCACTCTGTGTACTTCCGAAATGAGTTCCGCTGCTCCTACTACAACACGAAATTGATCCGGCAGGGGGTGCTGACGTGGGGTCAATTCCAAAGCTTGGAGGATGCAAGACTGTTCAATGCACTGCCGCGAACATGGAAAGGGGTCTACAATCATGGCGGACGACTCCTCAACAAAGTCCCGTCAAAAGGGGGGTTTGATACCCCCGCAGTCCATACCCAAAACTAAACCAGGGCATGGCTGCTCCAGTTCTACGCCTCTCAGCCAGGGGTCCGCGACCCGCAAACACCGGAGGTATGGGAACAGTTGGCACAGGCACAGCTACCGCCGAGGGCTCAAGACTTTGCGCGAAAGGCACTGTGGCACGAACTGACCGTACATGCAAGAGTCTACAAGAGGTCAGGCACTGACAAGTGCCGGTTGTGCTCACAAAAGGAGACGGTTAAACACGCGATGGTCGAATGCCCCATGTTCAAAGCAGCGGCGCCGGTAATACAGCATTACTATGGCCAGGTGACAGCTGATAACGGGACATCCACTGTTCGAGATATGATGGAGTCCGACGACCAAGAATGGATGCTGAAAACGAACCAAGGCTGGGCGATGTGGTCAGCAAGAAGTGCCCATTGGCGCTTTCGATGCGAAGTCAAGGCAGGAGCGTCGCCGGTGTTCACGTCATACCTTACAACATGGCTAAGGGAGCTATGTGAGTGGGTGGGATTTTACACAGGAGAGCGCAGGGAACAATGGAAAGGCTTTCAAAAGTCACTGGAGCAACTTCGAGACACCGGAGTTCAGCCGCGACAAGGGGAAGTGCAAGTACATGGGGGACTGAATGCATGGTGGCAAACACACACGGAGTGCTTCACCCAAGAAAAATCAGCCGACAATCATAGTTGGCAAAGGGCAATGGAACCACGTCCGAAGCGCCCGAGGCAGGCAGGCCCGGGAGTGCTACAGGGAGTGCAAGATCTGATTGCAGAACTGGTGGAGAAGGGCTACAGGATAGTGTACACAGATGGATCGTCGAAGCGACTGGGCCACAAGGACATGCGCAGGGCCGGGGGATATGGCGTGTTCACGGCGGAAGACGACCAAGGACCAGAGGTGCGCTTCTGTGGCTACGTACCAACACATCAGAGGCAAACAAACAACGGAGCAGAGCTTTGGGCAGCCGTGGAAGCCTTACAGGGATTTTGGGTGCCAAAACTGGCAATCCTCACCGACTCGCAGTACTTGCAGCTGGGAGCGACTGGCAGGGCCCAACACTGGAAGTCAAAGGGATGGACAACCACATGTGGAAAACTGCAAGTCCACGTCCCAGTCTGGGAAGTGCTGCTCCGGGAAATGGCGACGCCGGGAAGAGAAGCCAGTTGGGAACATGTCCCAGCACATGTCAACGTGCAAGGAAACGAGATGGCGAATGGATTGGCCATGGAAGGCATGTGTTCAAGCCCACGGTGGTCATAGCATGCTGCACCAAAATCATCATCAGGGTCAGAGTCCACAGTAGGTTTGAGGGGAGGGTCGGGATCAGAGTCAGAGGGCACAAGGGCACTCTGGTCTTCCTTGGGTATGGTACCCATGGACAGAGATGAACTGACAGGGGAAGCATCCGGGGAGGCAGCGCCACGTAAAATGGGACCGTACTCCTCAAGCACTACAGAAAGTGAGGAAATGAGGACAGGACACACACACCAGGGAGTGCCGTCGAGTGCACTGTCAGCAGCAGACACACTGTACTTCAGCACTGATGTGAGTGACACCAGGCAACAGCGCAAGAAGCGAAGGCTCAGGAAACGCAGGAACCCAGGACAGGGTCGATAATGACAGAGCCAGTAGCCCTTGCACAATGGTGCATGCATGTCTGAAACACCTGTGTTCTGACGCAGAATCTGCATCACATGAGCTGCGTTTTGTCGCAGTAGAGATTGCATCACATGAGCTGCGTTCTGTCGCAGTGAGCATCAACACGCAAAGGAGTACTCCAAGCAGCTGAACGCCGCGTCCTGACGCGGACAGGCACCCCGGCGTTATGCCGTCTGGGAGGACACAGCAGGAGAAGGGATCTCACCAGCAGCGGTATGGCCCATACACACACATCCAGCCAGCCCCAAAGAAGGTCAAGCCTCAGCAAGAACGCCAGCGTTTCAAGGTGCAAGCACTGAGTCAGCTGGACGCCATTGCGAACGAAGGATTGCAAGCAGTTGAAGCAGAGCTGACCACAATGGCCTGGGCCCGCAATCAACAGATCTGGCTCCGACTGGACCAACCACATGACACCAGGATGCACTGTGAGATTGTGGACAACCATGGGGAACCACTGCTAAAGAGCAATCAGGAGCTCTACTCGGTGATGGTCCAGATCAACTGGACCCTGAAGACCCAGGCTCTGGCCAACATGCAGGTCCAGTGGCGACCCAAAAGTGCAGGCAAGTGGCACCCGTTCCAGTGGGAGGCGATCCTCCACTGTCCGACGGCAGAAGGACACAGGGCGGTGCCCTCCTCGGTAATTAGAACTGGAGATTGCATGCATGTGTGGCTGGCAGGCCGAGCGGACCTCTTGCGATTGTTCCAAAGAACGCTCTTCAGGCAGGCGGACCCGGTACCCGGGGACGCCGTGCGGTTCCTCTACACGCTGCTGAACACACCCCCATGTGAAAGAAGATACGCATGACAGGGGGTGACACAAAGGAGAAGAAGAGTGGAGCGCATGGTGCCATGGTGCCATGGTGCAGATACCCCATCGTCGTGGCTCCGTGGATACACCACACCTCTTCTGTCCCGTGGAGGATGGTTCGAACCCCGGGGGGGATAGAGAGGCACCGAACAACCCGACCCCCCCTTTTTTTGGGCGCGAGAGAGAGGGAGAGAGAAACAGAGAGAGAGAGAGAGGGTAGAGCACAGTGGGAAAGCAACAGAGAGGAGCAACAGGAGAGAAAGAGCAGGGGAGAGCAAGAGAGATTGGGAGGGAGAGAGTAGGAGAGAGACCCACAGAGCAAGAGACCGGGGCTAACCGGCGCAATGGGAGGTGGTGGGTTCGAGCTGACCAGGGTGGGTTCGAGCTGACCAGGGTAAAAGGGACGCCACGGCGGCACGAAACAGTCAAGAAATGAAAAAATAGGGCGCCGTAGCGCCCCTGAGCCACAGGCTAGACACGTTGTCACGTGTTAAACAGCCTAAGCATGACTGGGGATGCGAGAGTGCGGCCCATGTGAGGAAGACGGAAGCAAGTAGGCATGAATGTGTGGGCAGCATGCGCATACATGGTGTGGAGCTGAAATGGTAAGCGCCACAAGCAATGATCTGTTGAGTTGCCTGACAGTCAGAGCACATGCTGAAATGCTGAGACGCCTTTGCGCCAACCAAGGCGCCTTTGCGCCCCAGAGGATCGAGTATGACACGTCCTCACGAGCCAGAGAGCAAGTGCATGACAGGGGCACGACCTGCAGGGCGAGGGTTAGAGACTAACCGGCATTGTGGGTGGGTGGTGGGTGCGAGCTGACCTCAATGTTCAGAGGACCAGTGCCAATGCACAGCCAGCAACCACCTGGTGTGGTACAGAACTGGTTTACGCTGCAGTGCAGCAAGCAAAACACTGAACAATGTGGTTATGACCATGCGCCTGTGACACGGGGGCGTATGCGAGCCCAGTTTCCGTTGCCTCATGGCCGTGGGGGGGGGGGGGTGGGCAGAGAAACAAAGGCTGGCACTATCCGAGGTCAAGACCGTGCCATCCTTGCCCCTCCTTGGTTGGGGGGGTGGGCAGCCAGACTACGACACAATCCTGCCTGCCTGGGTAGGGGTGGGGGATCTTTCTAGCCGGCACGGTCTCCGGAACCCTCAGGACCCAACCAAACACTGCTCTCGTGGGAGCGCTCTCGTGGGAGCTACACAACCTACCACAGGCACACACCACACCGGCACTCGCGACCCCCCCCCCCCATCCCACCAGACAAACCCGCGGGTGGGTGGGTGGGCAGACAGAAAACTGCCTGAAGAAGAAAGGCAAACAATTATTTTTAGCAAAAACAAGGGTTTGCCAAGGAGGGAAGGAGCGCACTGCACAAAACAATATAGGCATGTAACTTAGACTGGGTGTATTTCTCTCTAGTACAACCCAGTACATGCCACTAGTGCTAATTGGTGAGTGCCACCGTGCAAAGCCCGGTGACGCACACCAACAAGTTATGAGCCGAGCAAAAGAAAATCACGAACCCCCACCCACCCACAAGTGCTGCTCAAACCACTGCTGCTAGTTGGCGGTCTGTAGGCCAGTAGGCCAGTGCCGCCCAAACCACTGTTGCCAGAGCTGGCGGTCTGCATGCCAGCGCTGCACAAACCACTGCTGCCACAGCTGGTGGTTTGTAGGCCAGTGCTGCTCAAATCACTGCAGCCAGAGCTGGCGGTCTGGAGCTGAGGTCTGCATAAACTAGCGCTGCCAGATGTGGTGGTGTGTAGGCCAGTGCTGCTCAAACCACTGCTGCCAGAATTGTTGACCTTTAGGCCAGCGCTGCCCAAACCACTGCTACCTGGGCTGGTGGTCTCTAGGCCAGTGTCGCTCAACCACTGCTGCCAGGCTGGTGGTTTGTACCCACCCATAGACCCTAGCGACAAAGGCACGCCCAAAGGCCCCTGGGCATCGTGCAAGCCTGAGCCAGGCTAGGAAAGTGACGGTCAGACAGGGTCCTGGTGCTAAGACAAGGCGGTGCACTCGCGCGACGCACGGTATCGAATGAAGGCATGTCCCGAAAACCTGCCCACACCGCAACCTAACCACAACAGTCGCAACAGGGCAGCTTTGGTCGGGCTGCCTAGTGCTTAGACAAGGCCAGGGGGGGGGGAATATGCGATTCGCATTTTTCCGCATTTTCCGCATTTTTTTTCGCATTTTTTGGGCAGGTCCCTTAGTGTAATGTTCAAGAGGAAACATTCTAGTGGCATTGTCTTGTAGTCAGTTAGTTGTGAAGAACAATGGGTTTTGTGGGCGCCAGAGGCGCCGGAGATGTTTTTTAGGCAGATGGCAGGGGGAAATTTTTTTGTTTGACCCTATGTGTGTATGCTCAAAATACTCAGAATTTTGTGGAGAATTCAAAAATGGATGAAAAACACAAAAAAGGACATTGACCCCGACCCGACCTCCGGGTCGGACCTTCGCTGATGGGAGCCTGAGTTGATGGGCAAATTTTTTTTGAAAAATTTTTTCCCCAGTTGTGTACATTCAAAACGAACAGCGTGTCATGGGGATCATTTTGAGGTATGTATGTTGGGGTATCCCCCCCCCCCCCCGGGGAGCCCGGCGGTTTGGGTCAATGGGGGAGCACCTGATGCGGCGCCGAGATTCAGCGGTCTGGCCTGACCAAGCAGCTGCAGCTTCTGCCCCTAGCGGTTTTGAGCCTAGTCCGTGATATTCTTGAGTTGAACTACTGCACTAAGTTGTTCCATCGAACCGTCCATGCTTTGAGCGCCCAATTGTGCAAGACGAGACGAACCATAGGGGTTTCGAGGGGCAAACACCATTCTAACAAAACCGCATTTTCTATCGCATTTTTTGCCGCATTTTCCGCATTTTTTCCGCATTTTTCCGTGTTTTTTGCCGATCCCGGCGACCGCATTTCCCCCCCCCCCCCCCCCTGCAAGGCGGTGTTTGCGCAGGGGGAGTCTCGGCCTCCTGCAGCGTGCGCTCGTGCTCCGCCACGGTGTTGCGCAGGCGCCCCGTCTCGGCCTCCAACTCCACAATGCGGCTCCACTTGGCGCCACACACGGACTGCTAGTCGGCCACCTCCTGCTCACGCTGCTGGTGCTTGGCGGTGAAGCTCTCGAAGGTGCCCTCCTCCTCCGCAAGTCGAGCCTTCAGCTCCGTCACCGTCTATTGCAGCAAACCCCGCGCTCGCGTCGATTCCGTCGCCTCCTGCTCCCGCTGCTGCTGTTGCGCCACGAGGTCCGCAAACCGGCTCTCCTTCTCACCGGTCTGCGACTTCGGTTCCATCACCACCTCCTGAAGCAAGGCCCGGGCTTCGGTCAATTTACCCATCTCCTGCCCTAGCTGTTGCTGCTTTGCCAGGAGAGCCACCATGTCGCTCTCCTTCGCGGCGACGCCGGACTACTGCTCCGCCACCTGCTGCTCCAGCTCCTAGCGCTTTGCCGTAAGGTCGGCGATGATGCCTCACTTGGCTGCAATGCCAAGGCGCCCAAGTTTAGTCTGGGACCATGTGGGCGGGTGGGGTGGAGGGATGCCCCCCCTTCTCCCAAAAATACGGACAGAACACTGCCTGAAGAAGAAAGGCAAACAATTATTTTTAGCAAAAACAAGGGTTTACACGCCTCTTGACTATTCGCACCGACCGAACTTATGTAGCAGGGCCCGCTGCATGCGGGCGAGGTTTGGGGCGAAGCAGCCTGTGAGACGGGGGGGGGGGGGCACACACTTACATATGGCAGGCGCGAGCCCAGTAGAGTTAGGTGGCCCTGGTTTGTGGCGTGGAAAATTTTTCCCTTGAGTATCAATGTGGGTTCAGCTTTGATGTTTTGTGGCTGCTTGCTTGGTGTCAGGGCGGGACAGGGTAGGACAGCGACACAGAGCTACAGTACAAGCAAAACCTAGGTTAGCAATAACCTAGGTTTTGCCTCGGAGGGGGCGGGGGCAGACCGGGTCACAGGCCGGGACAATTCCAGACAGCCATCCCCCCTGTTGCATTGAAGTGTTCTTTGTATTGGGACCAAATCCCGTTGGCCCGCTCGGGCATGTCTATTGTGCGCCACGTAAAGGCCGGCTGGCCAGGCGCTTGGCTGTCATCATGTTTTCCAGGAACCAGGGCAGCTGCACCCTTGAGTATCAGTGTGGGTTCAGTTTTGATGTTTTGTGGCTGCTTGCTTGGTGTTAGGGCGGGATAGGGCAGGACAACGACACAGAGCTACAGTACAAGCAACACATTGTGAGCCTCGTAAATGTTCTCTTTGTTGTGTCTAATCCTTTAGCAATGGGAACAAATATTAAACATATTTTGTCCATGTGCTGCAACATGCGGTCATGTGGGATGAACATGGTATGATACAGCCAGCGTGGGATGAGCACAGAGTTGAGCAGTTGTACCCGTTCAAAAGCATTTAATGGTAATGCCCTATACCGGGTCAGATCAGACTCCACTTTAGCCAAGACTTCATCTCTGGCTCGTTGTGCCCACGAGGGGTGCGCTATTGTATGCCCTAAATATCTAAATATGGGGGGTCGCACCAGAATATCCTTGCCTTTCCATCGGAGTACATCATGTTGCGGCCCCTGTCTCTTTTGCCTAGCCCATGGGGTTGTGGCCCATTTATAAACCTCTGTCTTGCGAGGATTCACCTGACATGCTAATATGAGCTACAACTCTTGTACCCTCTTCAGCACCCGTTACCCGTTGCATATCATTGGCGTTCTTGGTGACAACTGAAATGTCGTTGACATATACAAAAAAACTAGCTTCAAGGAATTTTGGACTTTGGCCAACGTTGCGTGGAAGGTCTCATATACCAGCACAAACAGTGCCGGTGACAGAGGGCAACCCTCTTTGATGCCCCTAGTCAGAGGAAATCGTACTTTTCCGAACTGACACGTACTTAGGGTGTATATGGATTTGACCATGTGACTCGCATGTGGTGGTGCCCCTGTTGCCTTTAGCGGCTTTACCGGGCACGCGTGCGGGGTACTAGGAAAGGTTTTGGCAATGTTGAGAAGACAGATAGACCCCCTAGAGACAATGACGAAACGCAGCCCAATCCGTCTGTTAGCGCATGGTATGGTAAGATCAAGCGTAGGGTATGTACGCCAAATGCCACCCCACAAGTGTTGCAACAACAAGTAATGTATAAACCTCGGAAGCAAAAGTGTGCAAAAGTCAAGGCACCTACCACGGCTACACAGCAAGATGACAAGGAGTATCACAAGATTCTACAACGCCAAGATTCATACCATACCAAGGTGAAGGTGCTAAAATACCTTGATTTCACCCAGGATACTATCGGGCATCAAAAAGTGATGGAGAGATTGTCCGCGCCCAGGCTTAAGTACCAAACCACTAGAATGATGCAGGAGGCAAAGGACATGCACAACAATGGGTGCCAAAGTGTTCTCAAAGACCGGCACCCTGTCCTTGACAGGGGAAGAAGCTATGGTATGTTCTGAGAGTGTACTTAGATCCCGAGATTGACTCGTTTTGCTGCACAACTATTGCAGAACTATTGCAGCTTTGTCAAAAAAAACTGAATTTCTGACCCCATGGTGTAATTCGAACCCCATGACAACCTCGGTGACCCACCCACCCCTTATGCACTTCTAACCCCATGGTGTATTTCCAACTCCATGGTGTATTTTGAACCTCATGACCGTTCGGTGACCCATGGTCCCAAGGTTTCTGAGGTTTTTGGTACCCATTGCCGGAAATACCCAAGCTAATGAAACCCTACCCAACAAATGGGTAGGGGTGGTGCGAATTGTCGGATCACACTTGGGCCGCATACCCAACCGTTCGGAGGTGCCCGACACTATGTGAGAATAGCAATGTATTTCATTTGGTGTGCATATATGCTAACATCTTTGGCCACCAGGTCCATTTTGGGTTTGCCAAGGGGGCTAGGGGGGCTAGGGTGCCCTTCTTGCAAACGATACCCCCGCACAGCGAAAAACCCCCTTTAACCCCCCCCCCCCAAACCCCCCCTTTTTTAATCTTGGCTCCAGGTTAATTTTGGCTAATGTTGCATGTTGTTTGTGACGCAAATACCATGGGTACGGCACCGTACTTATTAGAAAACTGAGCCTTTTTCGTGCGGAATTTCGGAGAACGCGCATAACACAGTACTGTAGTTGTCGCATCTCGGCCCCTTTGGAGTGCCACTTCCGGGGGAGGGGGGGGGGGTTCTCAAAAATCGGAAATCCTGATTAAAACCAACAAGATGATGTTGAAGATACAATCAAAACTGCTTTTGTTTTGCAAAGAAACTCGTCTCAAGAATGGGTTGTTGACAAAGGGCGAAGAACCATGTCTTTGTTTTCTTGCTCATTACCCGGGAAAAAGAGACACCCGGGGCACTGCCAGGCCCCTCTGTCACAAACCCAACACTCCCCATTGCATGGTGTTCCACCACACTCACTTGCATTGTGTGGCTGCATGCCCCCCCCCCCCCCAACCAGAGACAAGGACACAGAGCGGTGCCCTCCTCTGTGAGCAGAAATGGAGACTGCCTGCGTGTGTGGCTGACGGGCCAAGCTGATCTCTTAAGGCTGTTCCAAAGAACGGTGTGGAGAGCATTAGGACTTGAACCAATGTCTGATACACGGCTCTCTTCTGGGGACAAAGAAGTGCTGTCACCAAGGTCTCAGCCAATGTACTTGAGGGCATCGGCCCTGCCAGATCCAGAACCCCTGGACCCGGTTGAACGGTGTCTCTTTGCAGACTCGGATGAGTGCAGCACTGATGCCAGTGACACATGCAAAGCAGGGCTATGCGTTCGCCAAAACTTTGGCGAGCTTGGCGAGTGGACTTGCTTTGGCTTTGGCGAGTAAATTTCCCATAATTCCTAAAGGGGTACTGTGGGAGTGGTTCTCGGCCAATGGCGCATAGGGACCGTTGGGTGGAATTATGGGGAATTATGGGGAATTATGGGGAATTATGGGGAATTATGGTTCAACCATGGGCAATTATTGGGAATTATGGGACAATTTTCGTTCATCCATGGGGAATTATGGGGAAATTTGGAGAATTATGGGGAATTATGGGGAATTATGGGGTTCTATGGGGATTTATGGGGAATTTTGCTGCTGTTGCTGGTGTCTATCTTATTCCTTTTGTGCTCCTTCCCCACAGACATGTCAGATTCAAATTTTCATGCTTTCAACAATGTGTTGTACGTTCGTTTATCGTACCTTTACAAACCCCCCAGGGAGTACCTGTCGCAGGGTCATCTGGCTAGGGTCATGAAGAAGTTGGGCATCAAGTGTGTCACCAATACCGAAATTGGCCTCGCTGGTGCTGGAGGCTGTCGTGGTGGAGCATGGGTGTCTTGCACAGCTGCACTACAAGTGGTTCCACCTGGTCACCGTGACACATGTGCATCTGATTTTGCTGCTGCTGCTGCTGCTGCTGGTGTTCAAGGTGTCGATACAGCTGCTACTTTTGCTGCACCATTGCCTACTCCTACTCAGGAGGCTGTGCAACCGCAAGATGGCAGCACTGAGGGTGCTGCTGTTGCTGCGTCATCCGCTGTTGCCGTCCCAGATGCTGGATCATCCACTGTTGCTGTCCCAGATGCTGGATCATCCACTGTTGCTGTCCCAGATGCTGGATTACTAGCGTATGCCAAATCCGCCAGGGTTTTTGACCCCCGCCAGCGTGAACAATTGCCCAAAGAAATTGAAAATTATGTGACCGCGGATAAGGTCCAAAGGGTGGTACCAGGAAATATGGCTGCCACCCTGGCCACTGAGTGGGAGTTGTATTGGACTCTACCCGCTGTTCCCGCTCAGCTTGACCTCATGGCATGGTGGAGAGGCATGAAAAGCCAACTCCCCCAAATGGCAACGCTTGCCATTCACACGTTATCCATCCCGCACACTGCCGCCGACGTTGAGCGGTGCAATAGCTTTTACAAACTAACCCGCACGGACAAGCAACACTCCTTGGGAGATGCGCATCATTTGGGACGCTTAAGTTTCGCTATGAACGGTATTGTTCCGCCGCCTATGGGCGTTTGACATGAGGCCATGTGAATGAATGTCTTCCGGACTTGTGTTGCACACGCATCATGAAACTTCCCCATACAACCCCATACAACCCCATACAACCCCATACAACCCCATTATTCCCCATAATTCCCCATAGAACCCCATAATTCCCCAAAATTTCCCCATAATTCCCCATAATTCCCCAAATTTCCCCATAATTCCCCATAATTCCCCATAGAACCCCATAATTCCCCATAATTCCCCATAATTCCCCATAATTCCCCATAATTCCTATCCTTTGGCGAGCAGACGTCGTCTGGCGCCGGCGAGCGCATAGGCCTGGCAAAGCTAGGAAAAAGAGGGCAAAGCTGAGGGGCCGACCCCCCCAGTAATGCTTGGTGGTCCCCCCCAGCATGGTCCATACAGCTTTCTCCCCCTTGTTGCACACAGCTCCTTGTATTGACCCGTGTCCTAACGCGGGTGCATACCCCAGCGTCGTGACACGGGGAGGACGCCACTCGAAACGAGGGGGCGGGCAGCCGCCTGGATGGCTGAGACCGCCCACCCCCCAGGAAGCGCGCCAGCGCCTTAAAGTACAGGCACTCAGAGCACGGCAGGAGATAGAAGATGAGGCCAGGGACCTCTTCGACTTCGCCCATTACGCCATCCATTGGCGCCGAAACCAGCGAGTGTGGATCAGGTTACCGATCCAGGGACCGTCGCGCATGATGGTGGAGGTTGTAACAACGCTTGGTGAGCCAGAGCCCATGTCGCATCAGGAGCTGTTTTCTCTGATGGTCGCCGTGTGCTGGCTGCTCAAGCAACGTGCTTACGAAAATATGTGCATCAGCTGGATCCGGAAGCGAGAAGACCAGATGCACATCTTTGATTGGGAGGCCATCCTGATGGTACCCACTGCAACAGGGCGCCGGTCAGTGCGCACCTCCGTAGGCAGGTCCGGAGATTATTACCACATATGGTTTGCAGGAGCGCCGGAAGTGCTGAGGCACTTCCAACAAACGCTTTTCCACCCAAGTGACCCCATCTCAGGGGATGCAGTACCCTTCTTGTACACTTTGCTTTTGACGCCTCCGGCAGTCAGACCGTATTAGTCAGTCATCACGTGTGACCGGGGCACGCCCGGCTTATGCTATCACTTATCAGGAGTGTGGCACAACTGCGCTTCAGAGTGCTGCAGCCACTCTCCACTCAGACAGGCCGAGTGGCATGAGCCCCGTGTCTTGTCGCGGGCGTAGCCCGGGGTGTCTTGTCGCCCGGGGCAGATGCACATGCAGTGCAGAACCATGAATGCGCGAGTACGCACAAGGCCCCTGCCTTCCGGGGCCCCATCCTGTTCTTTTAGGGTTAGCAAGAGTGCAGGGGAACAAACAGGGGGAAGAAATGGGATCAGAACACAGACAGAGCAGGCCACCAAAGTGCCAGCAATGATGCACCTGTGGCTGTATATACTGAACTCCATGAACCTTCGGGACATTGCAGTGGCTACGATCCCACCTTTGAGGGGCTGAGGGGAGCAGTTGAAAACCTCGAGTGAGACCAAAAAACGCTCTTCAGGCAAACAGACCCGGTATCCGGAGACGCCGTACGGTTCCTCTACACACTGCTGAGCACACCGCCATGCGAACGGCGATATGCCTGACAGGGGACGGCAAGCGGGGGGGTGTAAGCAGAGGCAGAGGCACATGAAAATCCCCTGGGGAGGGTGAGGAGAGGGAGCAAAGAGAGAGAGCAGAACAGGAAAGAGATGTAGTGCAGCAAAGCGAAGAAAGCAACTCTTCGTAGTATAGTGGGTACAGCACACCTCTTCTGTTTCGTAGAGGAGGGTTCGAACCCCGGGGGGGATAGAGACCCACCGAACGTCCCGAAACCCCCTTTACGCGAGAGAGAGAGAGAGGGTGGGTCACGGGAGGAGAGAGAGAGTGGGAGGAGGGCCAGAGAGAGAGAGAGAGAGAGAGAGAGAGAGAGAGAGAGAGAGAGAGAGAGGGAGAGAGAGAGGGAGAGAGAGACCCGCAGAGCGAGAGTTAGAGACTAACCGGCACTGTGGGAGGGTGGTGGGTGCGAGCTGACCCGGATATATAGGCAGCCAACGCACAAACACAAACCACCTGGAGTGGTACTGAACAGGTCAGCGCTGCAGTGCAGCAAGGCACTTTCTGAAACATTGAACTGAGTGGTGATGACCATGCGCCTGTGACACGGGGGCGTATGCGAGCCCAGTATCCGTTGCCTCATGGCCCAACCAGGGATGTATTATAACCCTCCCCCTCCCCCTCCTCTTCCACTGTTTGGGGCAGTCAGCCCCCCCCCCCCCCTTCCAATGTGACCTAGCCACATTTCTCTTCCGTCCTCGGCGCAAGATGATTTAGCCCCCGTCCCCCCAAAGACATCCGGCACCGTCAGTGCAGACCATTTAAGGAGGCAGGGGTCCAGCAAGGACCCCCGCTCCCCCCTCCTTTCTTCCAGCACATCGCTCCCCACCCCATGGACATGGACCCCATGGACACAAGGAGATCTCGCCCGTGAAGATTTAGAACAACATGTGCTCATAGAAGAGGTGCGACAATGGCATGAGGGCCATGTGGCTTGGTGCGCACCGGAGTCAGTTCCAAATTCTCATTTTTCACCAAAGCCTTCCGTCGCCTTTGGGATGGGATTCGATGGTCCCTTTGTGACAAAATGGGTACTCTGGCACCCATCGGGCTCCTAGTGGCCGCTAGGCCCATGTGGCTGGAGACGTCACTTGTCTCTCTTTGAAGTGCCTCGCCGGAGGGAATAGATTTTTTCAATTTTTGCCTCCCTCCCGCAGGTTTATGCTTGAAGCCGAAAGAGGCAACGAGAAGTCCCCCCCCTTTGGCGCCGCATAACAAGCCCAAACAGGTTATGCTTTTGTGTGTCAGCTCCTGAGCCTACCAATTCAACCCAATGCAAATTGTCGTACCCTATGGCACATATTGAAATGTAATTTTCATGCCTCTGTCATCAATCAGGCAGCCTTTGGATAGCAACTAAGGGCCCATATGTATTTTGGTTAATATTAGTTGTCCTCAACCAAAAGAATGGCAAACAATCCTGCCACTACCAAAGACTATGCTGGCAATCTGTATTTTTGCACAACTTGGGTAGGTGCGCCCGGTGTGCCCAGGGGAAAGGGGTGGTAGAAAGGTGTGTCACTTCCTGAGTATCTATTTTTTTTACCCCATTTCTATTCATTGATCTGCTTTCAGCGGCACACATGCCTCTCAGCCCACGCTTTGCTATGTGACCCCTCACACGTTGACCACGATGGCCTCCACGTCTACCATCCTGGCTTCCGATCCCGCTCCTGCGGAGCGCCCCTTTCACCAACAGCATTTGGCCGCTGCCACAACCCCAGAACTTGGCCGCAGCCCCAAGCTGCAGTTGCAGTCCCGACCCCAGTCTGCTCCCCTCGTGCAGCCAGTCTTAGGCAATGACAGGGCCAAAGGCAGGAAAAACTTCGCAAGACCTGCATCAGCCTGGGCTGCTGATGTCAGTGAACCAACGGCAATGCTCTCCAAGCATTCCGCATCCGATGCCATTGGCCGTAGCGTTCTAGTTGTGGAGGCGTTTCTGGAGGGCCAAAGCAGCAACAACGTGCTGGACGCGGACACTTCTGCAGGATTGTCTCCGGTGAAGGGGCACGTCAGTGGTGGACGTGGTGGGTGGTCCCGCGTGAAGATGCAGGTGCGAACCGCACAGCATGGGGCGTCACAATGCACCTCAGGGCGCTGGGCGACAAACCTTTCAAGACGGGACTGGTTGTTTGAAAGAGCGGCGCAGACCAACAGCTCCGGCTTCGATCAACAGGCTCTGGAGAAACCCACCACCAAAATGCCTGGCTGCTCGCAAGTGGAAGACAACCCGCTTCCTGTACAGAATCATCCAAGCAGCTGGCATAGTCGTGATGCGATCAATGATAGGCCAAGCATTGAGGTGGGCAGATGCAGCGGCCCGCCTGATAGTGAAATTCAATCCACCCCTTCTGGTTTGATACCCAAGTCATTAATTGATTTCCAGGAGCTGGTCAACCCCAGCCAAGCTGAGGAATCCGTTTACCCGACTTGGGATCTTCTGCGCCTGATTACCGTTATCGTGGGATCCTGTTTGGCCGCTGAGGTCGGATTGGCCTTGGTGATGGCTTTCACTTTGACCACTACAAAAGGCAATTTGTTGTACGCACTCATAGTGCACGGGAAGACAGAGGTCCACGTGGGTTGCAATGACTGGGAGCAGCTAGTGACGTGCTCGATGGGGGCGGAGCATCCCCCTCTCTTGGAGCTAGTAGCTATGCCGCACGTCATTCGACACAGAGTTCTGGAGACAACCATTTGGTTCATGGAGGCAGCAACCGTCACACTAGGGACGCGGCTGCTGTTCCCTTACCACTGGGGCTGGTGCATCTCCGTGATCGTGGTTGGCCTCCAGGTGCTGAGCTATGGAGGTTGTCTCATCCATGTCCACATTATCCTGCAGGAGGCACTCGCGGGCTGGGGCCTGATGTGGGGCTGCATGCCATTAGCGCTGGGATTGATATGTTGTTTGCTGCTGAACAGCGCATGTCCAGCCGAATACAAGCTCATCAGGACTACAAAAGAACTATGTTGGGCTGTTCTTGGCATCCATCTGGCGTTCCTTTCAATGGGAATGCAGTATCTTCTCGGGATGGTGACAAAACTCAATCGAGTCCACGCGGCACCTGCAGTGGTGTTGACTATTGGCCTGCGCTTGCTTGTCGGGCTGTTCACTTTTATGGCACAAGTCGTAGTCCAGCACCTGCCCAATCTCCCCAAGGAAGCACCGGTGGCCTACCTGCTTTGCTTGCACATCGTCTGCCAAACCTCCGTCCGTAGGCACGTGGTCGCCCAGTCCAATCTCATCACCTTGCTGCTCTGGAGCCTTGGAATGGTGGTGGCCGAAACGATAACCATTGCCGTCCCGGCATTGCTCTACCGGCGGAAAATCCGGGATTGTCGCACCCAGCAGAAGGAGGAGGCTGCGAACGCCTTCGAGCTCAGGGCCGTTACCGATACGATTGTCCTAGTGGTCAGTGAGATCGTGGCAATCTTCCAGGTTACCATGCTTTCTTTGGTGCTGGACCCCGTGCTCTACCAGCAGGGCGGCGGCCCAAACGCGCCTATGAGGTTGCTGGACGTGCTTATGAGCTTCGGCATCCAGATCAGCCTGGAGATGCTCACTGACGCGCTTGTGGTGAGAATGGTCACGTTCCTACTAGGTTACAGGGTGGCTGCAACAGTGGACACCCTCTTTAAGTTGCAGGGTTTCTACAAACTACTGCTGTGCGTGGTACTCGTGACGTGTTGGACGACGATCAGTGTGAATTGGAACCTGATTCCCGAGGACTGCTTCACCTGTTCCCCGATGTGTCCGCGAAGCTGTGACGCCAGATGGCCCATGTCGGCCCCTTTGCAGAATAACACCAACCGTACGGGTGCATAATAATTGTGCAGGGTGCATAATCTCTTTAGTTTCCGGTAGCCATATGCATGCGTAATAATTGTGCAGGGACTGAGCTGCAAATTGTGTGAGAGCTCTCGAAATGGAAGGGGAGCAGCCGCCGTGCGCTCAAGATACCTCATGGGCTTAAGCAGTGCACTTTCCTCTGCCCTTGCACTCAGTCCGCTTGGGACACCGCCCGTGCCCGTGGTACCCCCCCCCACCCCTCTCCCACCCGGCGCAGCCCTCGCCTGGAATGGGGCCGCCCTTGACCATTTATTTCTGCGCGGCGTCGTGGCTCGGCGCCTGGCACAGCGGTGCACCCGCAACCGCCTTCACACGTGGTCCGCCAGCCCACCAGGGTTTGGGTCCGCGATGTGCTCTCCGTGCCGGCTCTCATTCGGGGATGAGCCGTGTCATGAGGCGCCGGAGTGTGTCGCCCACCTGCACGCCTGGCTCCCGCAGACCTGGGCTGCGTGGCGCGCCCCAGCCGTCACCGCGGTGTTCGCCCGGGCCCGCTCCACCCTGGAGGTCCGCGATGGGTCCTGCCTGGTCGCGATAGCACCGGACGGCCCGGCCGTGGGTGTTCTGGCCCGTACCACCTCTCAGCCCGCCGCCGTCACGCAGCCTTCGCGGCGGGCGGCCTGACCTCCCCATCCCCAGAACCCCTGGTCGAGGACACGGCCCTGGACCGGGTAGTCGCCGCCATCTCGGAGTCTACACTGGCCTGTCCCCCGGACGCCACCCTCCCAAATCGGCGGAATTCAGAAACCCAACAAATCAGCAGAACAAATCGGCCGATTTGGGGGCTGCGTTGGGGGGGGGGGGGGGAGTCGCGTACCGGAACCGAGGAGACGGCCCCCCCGTGGTGGCGCGCATCACACTGGCCAATACTACAGAGGTCCAGGGGCTTAGAGCTGTGACCATCGGCAGGAGGTGCACTTCGGGGGGCCGCAGGTCGGCGGTTCGCCACAGCAGCGAGCGGCCGGCGACTGTCGAGGGAAAGGCAGCGCGCAGGAGTGATTTGGCCGATTCGTTCTGCCGACTTGTTGGGGTTTCTGGGATTCTAGGACACCTGATTTGGAGGCGTCACTCTAAGATGTGCATCATTTACTTACGGACACTGGATAATACTTTTTCTTTCTATATTGGTTGTTCAGATTGGCACCATGAATTGTTTTTCCTGCCCACAAAAAGACGTGTTTGTGGTCCCCTGGAATTAATTGTGCCCTGATGATTAAACTTGTCTGCAGGACAAGTACCCTGATGCTGGTCAGGGGGCAGTTTGTGTTGTGGTGATGAATGCCGCTGTGTCTTTTGCATCCGAGGACTTACATTTCTCTATGTATTACGCAGAACACTTCGTTTTACGCAATTTCAGGTTGTTCCTGCACTGCTGTGAACTGCATGTACGGCCATGGCTTTTTGGCATGCAACTGGCTACGGTGTGCATGTCAAGGTATGGGTCAGTTTAGAGCATCTGCACCCACCAACCCAAGGCAATTTGGGTGTGGCATGCTGTGCACTGACTCACTCCAATCACAAGCCCTCTCCAAATCATTGCATTTCATACTGTGATAATGCCAATGTGGTGGACTGCTTCAGACTGGCCAAATGCCCTGAATTCAACTTGTTTCACAAACATCCGTCAGGCCTCTGGATCAAGTCATACAGATCATCAGTTGCCATTCTGCTCACCCAGGGGATAAGGGTAGAGGTGAGATGGATTAAAGCGCACACAGGTTTTAAAGGAAACGAAATCGCGGGTGCATTCGCAAAATGGGCGAGCTATGCCATCTCCCCCACCTCCCTCTACCCCCCCCCCCCCCAAGGGAAGCATCGCCATCTAGGGCTTTCCACTGCTTGGCAAAATTTCACGAAAATTGTATTCACAAATCCTGCCCAAACATGCACACACAGACATCAAGGTGCCTGAGAGCCACGACTGGTTCATCTGAACCTCTTGGTTCTGGAGCTTACCATTCAAATGGTCGGCGGGCATTTTCTGCACCAAAGGACACAACCCACACTTCAAAACGGAGAGCACCCTTGTCCTTTTTTTTTGCACATGGCGGTTGCTCGCCCAAATCATTCATGAATGCGGCCAACGGTCCGAAGTTCTGCCCTACTTGTGACACCCTTGTCCTTCATGCCCAGAACCCCACCCGATGGACCCAATATCTTTTATTGCACTCTGTGCCAAAGCAGAACCTCTGCAGCAAGGATTCATCCATGCATGGCCAGCACCTTTCCAAATGCACATCTCTAACTGGTGGCACTCTGCACCCTCAGCCAAACGCAGACGCAATTTCATTAGGACTCTGATCCCGATTCCATTGTACAATTATTTACTGGTACATATGGGCCTTCCCAAAAAAACCTTCTGCATGCAACTGGCCACTGCGCTAAAAGAGAGAAGGAAGCAAACAACTGTGGTGGTCAACAAAGCCAAAGATTGGCTGATTGATAACCCTCTGCAATTCCCTCTCCCTCCTGCAGTCAGTGGCAATCTATGGAACATGACAGGTTCACCCATGGGCATCATCAGTACTCAAAAAAGGAGACCAGAATATCATGAACCTGAGCCACTGCCCGCAAAGGTCACAAAAAAATCAGCCATGAAGGCACCAAAAAGAGGCAAGCAAACACAAAACAGGTCAAGGACTCATTCCTCCTCTCATCTCGACATCTCCGACCCACCTAAACCCTTCTACTCCCCTGAATTATGGAATTATTTTCAGCTCAGACCACCAGCAGAACCTCCCCCATGCAGCTGATGTACATACACAACGTGAGCAAGCGATGCTGATGTATCACAATGATGTCACACTGGAACAATGAGATTGCAGGCAAGGGTGGCGACCAACGCCGTGTGCAAAAAAAAAATACGAACACTGGCCCAGGATTGCATGGCGAGCTGCTGCAAAGTAAGAGGAATCATAGTGCTCAACATTTCTACCCTTTTCCAGCAAAAAAATTTCCCAACTAAAAATGCTCCCAACAATTTTTTTTTCAACAAAACGTTTCTGCCAAATCAAGGTGTGTGGGAATATCTAGCGTGGCAGTCCGAACAAGATGCATCAATTGATGTGCATTGTTTTGCACTTTCAACAATTTTGTTTTTGGAGGCATGCCCCCCCCCCCCCCCACGCCCAGACCATGGAACACATCCCTCATGTTCGGGGCACTCTTGATGCAACCAATGCGGTTGCAAAGAGTGCACCGCAGAGAGTGGACAAGGAATGTGGTGAACAGCACATTGATTACCCCCCCCCCCCCCCTGCGCAAGCACCGCCTTGTCTAAGCACCAGGACCCGGTCTGACCGTCACTTTTGCCGAATTTTCTGACCACGGCTTTTATGGCCAGAAACAGAGTGAAATTGACACAAAATGGGGGCCCGCTCCTACCAGCTGGTGGTTGCAACGACAACAGCGGGAACCGGTCTTAAGTGCCCATGGTGGTCTGGGGGCAACTCTTCGCACAAGCCGCCAGTATGTCAGACATGTCCATCATGTCAGACAGCCGCAATCCACACACCAGAGTATTACCACGGAGGTCGTTACACCCCGTGCTCAAATAGAGCGATGCAATTTTTTTCTGACTACTATTATGCATCAGTATGCCATACAACACGTGTCTGACTGCCACCTACTTAAATTATGCCGCTGTTCTTCCGATCGTATTTCAGTAATCAGATGGTTGTATTCCTTGGGCATCTCGGTGTACAACTCACAGATTCTGCGAGTCACCTAGTTAGGGTAGCTGCTGGCGTTTTGTCAATTTAGTGCTCAGTTGTTCAGATGTCTTAATGTCCCACCCAGCGACAAATTGCCTCCGCCTTTTTACCAGCCTCATAGAGCAATATAATCACAGCGCAACGTAATGCATGCACATGAACATGATCACCAACAATGTGGCACGCATTACAAGCCAACTTCAACCAGCGATCATATGGGTTTCGCCTCATTTGATCGGCATCATGAGGGAAAAGGTAAGCTGACGGGGTAAATTTACATCCCGCAAATCAAGACTCGAACTAGGACCGAGCTGGGTCCTAGTCTTGCGTAACGCATTGGAGATCACCATTGAAGAAAGACCGCTTGCTTTAGAGATGTGCCTCCATGGTTACGACGATTGTCCTGAAACAAGGCTCAATAACGGCTCATTTTTACCTCAAAATGGACCACCGCGTGGCACCACGGCGTGGTACACGCCTTATTGAACACCTATTTGCCATTCTTTGATAGCCCAAACGCCATGAAAGAACAACGGCCCTCATCGGAAACACCTGCTTGGCGTAGCGGCGATCGTCCTGAACTTTCAGGACGATCGTCCTGAAAACAGCCGAAACCAGCCCAAAAACGGCCATTTTTGGACACTAAATCGGCCGTAGAACGGGCTAGACGGCTCGAAACGCAACGAAACTTGTTTGTGGTGATGCGCCTTGGCTCCCCGGTCGCTTTGAGCTACTTGGATGCCGGTTTTGAGCCGCGGTGTGGTCTCAAGGACTTTTCAAGCGCCCGCTGCTTGCTGCTGCTGCTGCTGCTGCTTGCTGCTTGCTGCTGCTAAAACGTGTTGCTCACCCTTGGCCCCTAAAAGGTGGTGTAAAACCTCGACAGGGTAAACCCAGCTCGGTAATCAAGACTCGAACTAGGACCGAGCTGGGTCCTAATCTTGCGTAACGCATTGGAAATCACCGTTGAAGAAAGACCGCTTGCTTTGCAGATGTGCCTCCACGGTCAGGACGATTGTCCTGAAACATGGCTCAAAAACGGCTCATTTTTACCTCAAAATGGACCACCGTGTGGCACCACGGCATGGTACACACGTTATTGAACACCCATTTGCCATCATTTCATAGCCCAATCGCCATGGAAGAACAACGGCCCTCATTGCAAACGCCCACTTGACACACCGGCGATCGTCCTGAGTTTTCAGGACGATCGTCCTGAAAACGGCCCAAAAACGGCCATTTTTGGACACTAAATCGGCCGTAGAACGGGCTTGACGGCTCGAAACGGCTCGAAACATGTTTGTGGTGATGCGCCTTTGCTCCCCGGTCGCTTTGAGCTACTTGGATGCCGGTTTTGAGCCGCGGTGTGGTCGCAAGGACTTTTTAACCGCCTGCTTGCTGCTGCTGCTGCTTGCTGCTGCTGCTTGCTGCTGCTGCTTGCTGCTGCTAAAACGTGTTGCTCACCCTTGGCCCCTAAAAGGTGGTGTAAAACCTCGACAGGGTAAACCCAGCTCGGTAATCAAGACTTGAACTAGGACCGAGCTGGGTCCTAGTCTTGCGTAACGCATGTGAAATCACCGTTGAAGAAAGACCGCTTGCTTTAGAGATGTGCCTGCATGCTTACGGCGATTGTCCTGAAACGCGGCTGGAAAACGGCTCATTTTCACCTCAAAATGGACCACCGCGTGGCACCACGTGACCGCCAGGCCCTCCAACATACCAGCCACCATGGCCGGCGGTGTCCGCGGCGCCCACCGTGGCCCGTGGTGCACCCATGCCCGCGTCCTAGCCCAGAAAGGGGACGCCGTGTTCCCTGGCCGCCCCAGCCACTCCAAGCGACCCTGTATACGTATGACCGCATTCGTGATGCACGGGCGGGTTGCTAAGCGCACCCAGCGAGCAATGCGGTCCGCGATCGCCGTGGGGCGCGGTGCGATTCTGCCTGCTCCGGCGCCAACGTCCTTACCCATCCAGGCCACGCTCTCCACCGGGTCCGGTTGTGACTTGGGGCTGATCAAGTAACCTTCCCGGACGAGCTGGCCCGCCACTTGGTCAGTCACCCTGGCCACCTCGTTCTTGTCCCTCCCCAAGAAGAGTCAAGGTATTGGACGACAATGACGGCGCCTTGCGGGACCTTCGCGATGGCTGGTGCCACGAGGTGCTGCACAAGGCCGGGTACCTGGTGCCACCCAAACGGCACCCGCACAACCGCCACCGTTGCGCCTTGGACGCCAATACGGATGGCCCGCCCAGCTGTGGTGGGAGGACAATGGACCAATAGCAGTTCTGCAAGTCCGGCGCATTGCCCCCCCCCCCCACCTCACTCAGCACTGCGTTGAGGCCCTCGCCTTCGTCTCAGACTTGTGCTTGACGAACACTTGGGCGTTAGGTTGATTGCGGGGCCCTGCCCTCTCCATGAGTCCCTCCTTCACCAAATCCTGCACCATGGCCGTGGCCTTTGGGCATGTGGAGTGCGTCTAGGTCGGTGCTGGACGGCCCGCCTGGTCGAAGTGCGGGTTAGCCCACGTATCCCACATGTGCTGTGGGACCTCCACCCAGCCGGCCGGACCTACGCCTTTAGCTGCCGTCTCCAAGGACACCTGTGCGCTTGCCCACACTGTTGGCGAGCTCGCCTCATCCGGGGGCCCGTTTGTGGTCAGCACATGCAGCGCCTCAATAGCCAAGTTGCGGTCCCGCATCTTTCTCTCCACTGGGCGTGTGTTGTGCCACGCCCACAGCACTGATTTCTCCCACCATTGCACCAACAAACCGCTGACACGCGCTGTTGCTACCCGGTACCTACTGGCCATCTTGGCCGCTGCCTCCCGGAGGTGCTGATCCACGCCGTGGCTGCACTGCACGCACCGGGCTTCCACACCCGGCGGGGCCGCCAAGCCGGGCTGCCCCCCCTTGGCACCTGGGTGCTGCGGCTGGTGCCTCTGCTGGTGGAGTGGCCAGCGGGCGTCTGTCACGCGCGTTGCGGCGACGCACGCGCACTCACATCGCTGGGCACTTGGGGTACTGTCATGTTGGTCGCCCGTCCCGGAGCATCACCTCTGGCTGGTGTGGGCTAGGCTTTTGGTCGTGCCCTAGGCTTCGGTTTGGATACTCGCACAGCCGCTGCAGCGGACCCTAGTAACTCCGGGACGTCTGATGAGTCGAATGAACCGGAGATGACGTAGGGCTCCAAATTACGCCCCGACCCTCGTTGTTCGCTGCGCTTTGGGCCAGTACTATCTGCCACGCCGAAGATGGTGCCCATGGGCCACATGTCCATGACGCCCCTAGTCCGGCACTGCACCCCACCGTCGGGCCCTGGCCATGGCAGCGTCGGCGGCGCACCCCAGGCCCAGTCCAGTGGTGCCCTTGCATATTTTGCTGCCTGGCGCTCTTGAGCGCCACTTACCCCAGATGGCAATGGCACGCATGCTCCGGCCGCAGCCATCGCCGCTGCACCACTGCGCCGGAACCCATGCCACCCCATCGCGTCCCAGTGGGTGCCGAGCAGTCTCCGGCGTAGGGCATCCTGGAAGGCAGCACTGTTTGCGAAAACGGGTAGGAACTTTTTTTTTTATCAAATGGGCCAGTTCATAATGTGCCAAGGGCCACTGTGGGCCAAGTTCGATGCAGAGTACAGATTTCGGCAAAGCCAGGGTGTGCATACGGGCTGCAGCTCATGACTGCGCCCCCATGGTTTCCCGTTGGGGTGGTTGTGGTCATGTCATTGGTATTTCCCACTCGTTTGGATCCCAGTGCGTTTTGTGGCGTTTTGGTAGTGGTTGCATCGGTACTTGCCACAAGGTGGGGTCCCAATGTTCTCGCGGCCGTTTCCGTATGAGGTATATCGTTTGTCGTGCTGGTCGGGTTGTTTGCCTGTATTGTGTCGTCTTATGTTTGCAGGCGTCATGGTAGCACTGTGTCATGTTTGCCAAGTGTTTTTGCTGGCACCACATGTAGAGTGCCTCCCTATGGCTGACGAAGTACGTCGCTCAGGCACTTGCACCGCGAGAAACGCTGCAAAACCTACGAAACCACGTCGGGGCGCCCATGCGGAGCGGCACGAAACGGAAACGTAAGACCGAGGTCGCGACGGCGGAACCCATCGACCCCGACCAATGGATACGTGATGCGCGCAGCGCAAACGACGATGAGGCAGTGGCACGGTTCGCAAGAATACGAGCAACTAACACAGCACAAGACGAACCCACCAAGAAGCGTCAGCGTCCGAGCGTTGACGCACAACGATGGGAACAGTACAGAAAGACAGCAGGCAAGTTGGCACAAGAACACGCACAGCAAACACACGACATATACCACAGGGCACACGCCGCTGCGGTGGCAAGGCAACACCTACGCACCCTACACACCCACTACACCAACACACTAACGGCCAAAACGGACTATCACAGGCTCGTCACAAAACTGATCAAAGACCAGATGACAGCACAACGACTGCAGGACACACACGCACACCTGTGCCAAATACGCAGGCAATGGTATGAACAAGCAAAGTACGACACAGGGATATGGTATGCAGATGCAAAAATGCTGCTGCTGATCCGCGGACGATACCGGAGGCTGTGCGCTGGCACTGAGAAGCTGCTGGACTTTCACCTACGACGTTGGTGAGGTGTAGGGCCAGCGAATTTCCGTCTTAGTGTTTGGACAGATTGTATCATGCGAAACTGAAAAAGGCCCACCTCCGTCCGAAGCTTATGCCGTTCTGTGGTGGCTATGGCGGCAATGAGAGACAGTGGTACGAGCGGCCTGGCACAGAGCCAGAGTTCTTGGCCGTTGGCCGTTTGCTGCCATTGGTACGTGTATTGGGCCCAATCAGTCCAGCTCCTGCGCCACAGGTCCCAGAAATCGCCCCAGGCCAGTCTTGACTGCACTGATGCTCCGTGTTGTTGGCCACATTGGGAGCAGAGGGTGGGTGTTCGTTCCCAAGGGGCACCTATTCCCCACCACCTTACCTGCCCCCACAGCCAAGGTGTCCACGCATTTCGTCTGTAGTGTTTCATGGGGAGCCAGCTCACCCAGTGTACCTCTGGTGTTTGTTTTTGTCTACGCACTTGCATAATCCATGCCTTGGCAGGTGTGGGCATGATTTGTCCGGTAATGACAATATCATGGGGTTGTGGTTGTTGGGAGTCCATGGGCAGGTTGTCACCCATATTGGCAAGGACATCGGAGTGGTTGTTCCCCTGTATGTCCTGGCAGTCTTTATACGTGGTGGCTTGTTCTAGGGTACGGTGTCCCGGTGTCCATCGTATGGTCAGCCGTTTCGAGGAGGTGTTGAGATACCCTATGTCGCGGTAGTCCTGGTCCTTGACCACTCCTTTGCGTTTTATAGGTGTGGCTTTCACCACACTCTGGTTGTCAAGTATGATGTCATCCCCTGATCCGGCCAGTTCAGAGGCCAAAGCGCAAGCGATTGTCTCGGCCCGATACACTTGCTGAGGCCCGTGCACCCGGAAAGCCGCGCGGCAGGTCCCGTTGTAAATACCCCCTGGCGCTCGTCCGTGTCGTTTCGACCCGTCTGTGTACCATCGCGTGGTGGTGGGTTCTCCCGTGTAGTGTACGGTGATCTCGTGGATCTTCTGCTGGTGGGGTAGCGCTTGACGTACCTCGTGGGTTTCCTCAGGGGTTGGCTCTTCTGGCGGGTTCATCCAGCCATAGTCCAGACGGTTGGTCGCCGGCCGTGTCTTCCCTGCGTGTGTCTCTTGATCCTCCTCCGAGCTCTCCGACTCGTATAGTTCCGCCGACAGGGGTCGATGTTGCCTGGGTTGGGATATACGCTGACCCACCGTGCCCCCTAGGGCTCGGACGGCGTCAATGTATTTATATTGGGTTGCGGTGAGCTGTTGTGTAGGGCCGTTATTCTGCAGCTCTTGCTGTCCTATTGTGACCCACTGGGTGATGTAGGACCACCATAACTGGCGGAGGCCAAGTCCCCCGTGGCTGAGGTTGGTAGTCAGCCGGTGTTTGTTCATTTGTTGTTCTATCCCGGGTTTGAGCCTGATGAACTGTAGCAGTATGTCATCCCAGCGTGCCATCTGTGTCCTGTTTCCGAGGAAAAGCCCTCTGTAAGTCCATCGGGGGATGAGAACGGCGTTTATGATGGCTACCTTTTCGTAAGCGTTTAGCGGTAAGGTCTTGTATGCCGCTACGTCGAGGTGCAGTTGTGTGGTGACCATGTCCCATGCTGTGTCTTCTTGTGTGGGGTGGGCGAGCACGTGCCCCAGGTACGTCATTATGGGTGGACGCACGGGGATGAGCTGGTTTTGCCAAGTGATGGGTGTTAGGTTGTAGTCCTTAGCCCAGTGGTATACTTCAGTTTTGTCCTTATTGAAGCGTAGCCCCATTGTGTAGGCCTGTGTGGCGCCGTGTTGTATGTCTAGTAGTCCCGGGGTCATGGCCCTTGATATGCGTGTCAGGAGGAGGCGTGTGAGTATGCTATATATGGCTGTGGATACGTAGATTGGCCTGTAGTTTCTTGGGTCCTGGGGATCTTTCTTTTTATATATGAGCACTACCTTGGACTGCAGCCATGCCACTCGGATGTTTTGTCCGTTCCAGACAGCTATGGCTGCCTGGTATAGTTGTTGTTGTATGTGGTTAGGTAGGTGCCGGAGCAGGTGCGGAGGAACACCATTAGGTCCGGCTGATTTATTCTTTGGTGCCCGTAGGCACCGCGGGTACTCCTCGTATGTGGGGGTTGTGGTGTTCCATGTGTGGTGCCGTACATGCTTCCGTATAAGTCGTCGGCACGCGTCCTCGTCGTATGTTGGGTCGCCCGCAAAGTCGTTGAGGACGTACTGTGTCCCTCCTATCGGAGGTTGTGGTGTGTCTTGGGCTATGATTCCGGTGCGCCATCTTTTGACCATTTTATAGAAGTAGCCTGATTTGTGCACAGCTGCCCGGCGCAGCTTGCCGATTTGTCTCCGTATGTGTTGCTCTTGTGTCTCCCCGTATTCGCGTAACCGTGCCTTGGGGTCCGTGGTTTCCGACCAGGTTGCGGTGGCCGATGTCTTGGTGCGCGCTGGTTGTCGTGGTCGCGCCGCGTGTGCTATCGCCGATAGGATGCGCCGTGCTGTGTGTAGGGGTGGGTCGGTGTTCTTTACGGGTAGTGTGGATATGGAGTTGGTAAACCGCTGGAAGTGTGTGGTATACCACTTCCTGACCGTGGGCTGCGGCTTCCTGCGGGGTGGGTCGGGGGCCCCTATCCTCCAGCGGATTCCAAGTAGGACCAGAGCATGGTCCGATATGGGCATTTGTATGGTGTCATAATAAGTCCAGGGTATGTTGGGTATTTGTTGCCTGATCAATATGGCGTCCAGGCGACGTGGTCGTCCATGCCTAGGTATGCGGGTGTAGTACTGTCTGGGCTCGGGTGGCTGGCTACTCGCGTGTAATGGGTCGAGGAACACTCCGTTGGCCAGGTCGTCCTGCCACGGGCGTGTCGGGTTGGATGACCAAATGTCATCGTTGTAATCCCCCATTACAATGTCATAAGGTTGGAGGGAATCAGGAATAGGTCTACCTCTTGCTTGTCCTGGCGGTTGAATTTGGAGTACACACACGCTATGGTTCGGCGGGGGCTATTGGGGAGTTGAAGCCTGATGGCCCCTGCTAAACCGTTGCGAAAACGGGTAGGAACTTGGGGCGGTGTGCGACGAGGGCGTGGAGTCTCCGGTGCCACGCGTCACCCCATGGGCCGACACGTGCGGTGACATACTCGTCCTTGACCTTGTAGTGGTAGAAAGTGATGCGGTACAGGGTCTCCAGGTCCAGCGGGCGAAGTGATGCCGCTTCGCACACTCTCGAGCATTGCGCTGCTGCCAAGGCTGACATGGCCGTGAGGATGTCGTCCGCAGGGCCTCCTGCTGCGATGGTACGCAAAGTGTCCTCCGCTGCTCACACCCGTTTTGGCGGTCGGGGGCAATATAGCCCACGGGGGGGGGGGCGTAGCATCAGGCCATACGCCGACTCCTTCCCACTCTCGGACCACTTTCAGGGTGGTGGGGGGGGCTAGGTCCGGGGGGGGGGGGCAAGAAAGGGGGGGGGGGGGGGGCAGGCTTCATACCTTGACAAATATTGCATAAAACGACCGCCTCATCGCGCTAAGCACTTCGAAGCATGTATGTTGGAGAAAAAGGTTTTATACAAGGGGGGGGGGGGGCGCATGGTAGGTGGTACTTTTGTTTAAGGGTATAGCACCTACGAGTCAATTCCCGGCCACTATGGAGCACCAGCCTCCCGTACAGGGGGGGGCGCCTCGAGATGCGCGGCGATATTGGTGTGGGGGAGCTAGGCCCCACTCCCAACACTTGCCACCACGACGATGCCCGGCATCATTGGGTCCTTGACCTCAAGGACCGTTTCCACGAGGGGGGGGGGGGTGGAACTTCTTGAAAAGCGGCACCCCCAACCCATGCCCCAGGGAGCCTTTGCTTTGCCGCCGCCGGGGGAGTGCAGGGTCCCTCGCCTGCTCCTCACTCAGCCCGGCGTTGAACAGCAACTCAAAATTTTCCCCCACCACTTTCTCGTCGCCACTACCCCACGCCCTCATCACCTTGCCCCAGCCCACCTCGCAATCCTTTGCATCCGCCACCCCCGGAAGCACAATGTAGCCGTTGGCATCAACAACGTTGAGGGGGGGCTGCGAGGGGCCAACCCTGTTGGGGTCGGCGGGGGGATCACACGTCACCCCATAGGGGGGTTCGCGAAGGGGTTCGGTGCGGAGTGGGGGTTTGCTTGAAATAAAGGCGGGGGCACATGATGATCCTGGAAACCATTGCAAAGCAGTGGTAGTGTAGAAAGTGGGGTGGGTGATGTCCGGGATATGCACCTTTGGTTGGATGGTGGGATGGAAAGGCCCGATACCCAAATCGTCCCACCAGCCGGGGTTGGCAAGGTGCCAGGAGAAGGGGAAAAAGGAAAGGTCAAGTGCTGAACCGGCAGCCAGATCCTGAAGGCACACCACGTCGCAATGGGGGGGGGGGCGTCCTTGGGCTTCTCCCCGCCGGGTTAGTATGCATTGCATTCGACAATTGGTCCATGGTGGCGGGGAAGGGGAGAAGGTGCAAAACACGAAGGGAGGGGACTGGAAAGCGGATTTCCCTCCACAAATGCGTGGACCACGCCTTCCCCCCAATGTAACAGTTGCGCGAGGGGCTGCACAAATCAATGTGAATAACCTCGGGGGCGGGGTCTAGGGATGCTGCCCAGGCCACTACTTCTTCCACTGCGAGCGCCCCGGAGTTGTACGTCGCCTCCTCCATCTGGTGATGGGCCACTGGGAGGGCTTGTTACTGCGCCACGGTGTCAGGAGCAGTATCACGCCTAGACTACAGGGACGCCTGTTGCGAAAGCGTTTGCGGCATGTTGAAAATTTTTTTTGATCAAATAGGCCAGTTCAAAAGTGCCAAGGGCCGCTGAGGGCCAAGTTCAATGCAGGGTACAGATTTCGGCTTAGCCAGGGTGTGCATACGGGCTGCAGCTCATGACTGCGCCCCCATGGTTTCCCGTTGGGATGGTTGTGGTCGCGTCGTTGGTATTTCCCACTCTTTTTTTTATTTATCAAAAGGGCCAGTTCAGAAAGTGCCAAGGGCCACTGTGGGCCAAGTTCAATGTAAGATACAGATTTCGGCAAGGCCAGGGTGTGCATACGGGCTGCAGCTCATGACTGCGCCCCCATGGTTTCCCGTTGAGGTGGGTGTAGTCATGTCATTGGTATTTCCCACTCATTTGGATCCCAGTGCGTTTTGTGGCGCTTTGGTAGCGGTTGCAACGGGACTTCCCACAAGGTGGGGTCCCAATGTTCACGCGGCCGCTTCCGTATCAGGTATATTGTCTGTCGGGCTGGTCGTGTTGTTTGCCAGTAGTGTGCTGTTTTATGTTTGCAGGCGTCGTGGTAGCACTGTGTCATGTTTGTCAGGTAATTCTGTTGGCGCCACATGTAGGTTGCCTGTCGTTGGTACAGGTCAAGTAGTTTTTCGGTGCCAGCACTCAGCCTCTGGTATCGGTCGCTGGTCAGCAGCAGCAGTTTTGCATCCGCATACCATAACCCTGTCTTAGGAGGCCCATAGTGCCCCCTATCGTTTTCTTCAAAAAAAATTAATGTCCTGCACAGAGCCTAGCCTCTCTGCTGCATAGCCAAGCGTAACGGAGGGGTGGTTCCCAGCCTGGGTGTATGGGGAGGAGGAACAACACGCAATTTAGGGGTGCGAAGCAGCCAAAAGGCACCATTTTGGGCCCCCACAGCATGCAAGCGCAGCGACTGTTTTTTCCAATTTTGGAGGTCTCAAATACCGAAAATGGACCAGTCGCACCACAAAACTATGTTTCACAGTCTGATATCACAAATGGAGCTCGTAGGTGGCAACGGCATGTGCTGCGGTTCTTCTAGCACCCGTGGTATTGTAACGGCAATCATGACCTTACATGCACCGCCTGTGAAGAAGGTGTCCCCTATCACAACAGAGAACAACACGTGTACAAAAGGAGGGTGCAAGGCAGCATTTCTGAAAGGCTGGGCTCTGCAGCGCCCAGATACATGAAATTCACTAAAAACAGGGGTAATAGTACAGGGTGGTACACCAACACAACAGTGTACAGGCAAACAGGTAGTAACAGGGCGTTAAATAGGGAATTCCTACTGGCTCGGCTCGGAGTCATACATTTGCGGTTCAAAGATGTCCGATAACCTCTTGAAGAATTTTGCCGAGAAACCATCCAATCCAGGGGAACTGTTGCTGTTCAGCCTTTTAAGGCCTTCATGAACTATGTCCAGGGATAGTTGCTTGAAAAGAAGTCAACCTGCCTTGCGCAGCCGCTGTTCCACTCCTAACGACTTCAGATAGGCCACACAATCTTCTTCGGTGGATCCCGTCGGAGTGGACACTTTGTCCCAATGGTCCACCAGCTCTTTTGCCACCGCCTTTGCCCCCCGTATCGCCGAGCCTGTCCTGGATACTAGCTGTTGAAGTTTCTTTCGCTCCTGCAACTCCCGCATTAACCGATACAATTCGTTCCTTTGCGTTCTCGGATCTCCTGAGGTTTCCCCGGTCGTGATCACCCCCTTGAGCTTGGACAGTGTTTCCATGCCCGTTCTGTCACGCTGAGCCTTTTCATACACCCCCACCAGGAGGGTGTAGGCTGTTGCTGCATCTGTTGCTGCAATCCCCAGTGATGATAGAAATTGGTAAACCGCTGGTGCGACAGAGTCTCTCGTGGAGCCACGCAGGAACCGCAGGGCTTGTAGCTCTACCGACTGCTTTTTGTTTTTATGCTCCCTTTGATGGTTGATCGCCTTCTTTTGGATGCAGCTCAGCGCCTCTTCCCACCATTGATCCCCTGTTGACTTGATAGACTTGAGAGATGTCTCCAGATCTTCCATTGCCTCCGGGTCGTGAAGGATGGTCTCTGGGCAGTAGAATCTGGGGACCGTGTCTTCTGTGTCGAAAGACGGGGGTGTGAATTCAGCCAGGATCGCCTTGTGGTCTGAGTTGGCAGCAAACATGGGGTACACGCTGGTCGCCAGGCTCAGCAATTCGGATGTTGTGTGGATGCGGTCAATACGGCGTAACCTCTGCGGGTCAAGTCGCTCTCCTTCTCGGGGGTAGCCGTATGTGAAGCCCGTCGGACATGATGCTTCCTTGTCCTTGATGTCCGTCAGAGTTGGACAGTGAATATCCACCCAAACATCCTGCAGACCCGCTCTCGCCAAGGTCGTCACCTCCTGGTCTCTGGCACGTAAAGACGTGTCATGCTCAAACTCTGGGGGCGCGAAGGCGTCCCTGTGTTTTACAACTAAACTATTGTGATTAGCACATAAAATCAGGTTTGGTCCATGCAACTCCTTGGCGATGTCTTTCCATTGCGACTGTCGACGTGTGTGCTTGTGGTGGAAATGGACCACAACTATGGTGATCTCCAGTGGACCACTCGACAGCGAGGCTTTCAACGCCCTGGGAGACAAGAACTTCATTGATTGCAGTGTCCACTTGGATGTTTTCCACGCCAGTGCCACTCCTCCCCTTCCTTCTTCATGAAGTGGTCCATCTAAGCCATACCCATACTTTGATAAGCACTGCATGCCCGCTTGACGATCCTCCACCGTGACGAAGTGAGGCTCTTGGATGGCGAAGAAGTCCACCTCCAGGGACCGCAGCAGTGACCCTAGGGCCACTATGCGCTTTTGCTTACGCTTTCTCATGGTTATTTTTGTTTGGAACCCATTGATATTTTGGGACAATACTCTGAGCGTGCTGCTCAGAGGGATGCTTGATGCTGACGTCATCGTGCTGCTCCATTGGACGACGAAGCCTCATCTTCCTTCAAGTCCCGTTTGCGTTTGAGGGAGCTGATGACCTTGTCGACTTGGTCATCCAACTCCATGGCCTTGGCCATTTCTCCCGCCGTGATTAGGCCTTGCTTGCGTGTCTTCGAGTCGTCTGTGTTTCTGGGCCGATCTGTGATTCGCGTTTTCCGCGCCTCGTAATCCGCTTCAGAAATCACAAACATCGGAGGCATCCCAGAATCTGACAGGTAGACCTTTCCAATCAGCTTTGTCACACTTTCCCCGGTCAATCGCCATGTGGCAGTGCGCATCTCCCCAACACTCCATCTGACGCGGTCCGCGATGTACCGGCAGTGCACTGAAGGAGCAAGGGCCTCAGTCAGGTCTGAGAGGTACCACCATGTTGCCACATCCAGAATGTACACTGTGCCCACAAGGTCCTTCTTCCATGTCGAGGGGACTGTGGGCTTGGAGATGATATCCCTATCGAGGAACTGTCCTGTCCTCGGGTCCTTGAAGACGGCCCCAATGGCAGCCATCAATTCACGATACCTTGTCTTCAAAGCGAGTGCCCAGTTTCTGTGAGACCCAGCAGCAGTTTGCTCGGCCCCAGCACGTGGATTTTCACTGGCGATTGTGCCTGCAAAACGCCCAGGATTGTCCAAAACATCGCGAGGACTGGGGCATACAGCATGGGAGACCATGTTTCCTTGTGCGTCTTCTTGATCCACACCTCATAGACAGCAGCCATGTTGGTCAGGTTGGCACCACGATACCATTCCACCGGCTGGATCTGGAACCTTGGCTTAGATCCGAACTGTGATACCACAGTATTCACCTGTTCCTCATTCAACTCCGTGAAGAACAGCTTTGAGTTCCGTGGGTCTGTCCCCGGGAGGAGATGGACTTCAGCACAGTTCAGGCCAATAGATCCCAACAGCCCATTGATTAGGTCATTGTGAACCTGCACAGCGTATTGATTATCCCGCACGTGTGGCTCGTGGAACACCACCTTGTCAACCTCTGCCCCAGGCGTCATAAGCCGCAGAAGCTTATACGTTGGGGGCGGAGATAGGCTTCTGGAATCCCTTGTGCTGCTTGCAATCCAGACATCAAATGGATCATGTGTGCGCATATGCATGAGGGACCTGTCCGCCATTTGCAGCTTTTCGCAACCGAAAGGCAAGTTCGAGTTGAGGGCGAGTGCCCGATTGAGGAACGATGGCCTTCCATCATCATCGCTGACAGGTTCAAGCAAGATTGCAACAAAGCGGCCCAGCATGGGCAAATCAGCAAGCAGCCTCTTAATTGCATGTTGGATTTTGTCATATTCAGTCATTTCCCCAACGAGCACAACATTGGGGCGACTGCCGTAAAGAACGGCAGCAAGTTTTTCAGACAAGTCGCAGTCCTTGAAGAGGTCGTACGACAGGGAGGCAGCCTCTGGAACTCCACTCTTCAGCACCACTTCGTCCTGAATGATATAGTCGGCGTCATCGATGGCTGCCAAACACGCCAATTGACCGGCGTCGGCAGGAACGATGACCTCGTCGCCTGGCGTGGCCAGACGGGCCTGGGTGTCCCGGACACTCATGCGGTCAGGGGACAAGGAGGTGGCGTCGGCGACAGTTTGTCAAGGCCCAGCGGCCCGGGCAAGCATGGACAAAAAGACACCGAAAAAAAATAGACACTCAGAAAGTCCATACGGGGGCGGGGTAGAGGTGGGCACCGTCACCGGTGTCCACACCCGCAAGAGCGGGGTTGTTTGGGTGAGATATCCAAACAACCCCAAGCCCTATGAGGTGGAGCGCCACCTCATCTTCGGCACGGCCGAAGCCGCGGAGGCGCACCTCCAAAAGGTGCGCAAGGGCAAGACGCCCACCACCAACCCCCCCCCCCCCCCCCAACAAAGCCGGCTAACCCCCCGACTAACCCCCAAGAAAACCCTCAACCCAACCCAAATACCCCCACTAACCCACCTAACCCCCTAAGCGATACCCAAGCTACCCCGGCACTATGGGACCCGGAAACGGGCTCCCGGGAGGTTTAAGACGGCAACAATGGCCAGATTGGCCAAGCACATGAGCCGCAAAGGCTAAAGGGTATGTTCTATGTGTTTTTGTGCTTGTGTAGGGAGGTTTCATTTTTCGAAAGTTTGTTTAAATTTTGTTGGTTTAAATTTTAATCCCAGCGACCCATAATATTTAAAATTTACAAATTTTAAACCAAAAGTTAATCTCAAAATTTAAAGCGGAGAGCCATTTTAATATTTTTACACATCAAGACGGGTGAAACCCCACCCCCCAACCAAGGCGTAAAATGGTTCACACACACACAATGCACCCCGTAGGGGTGAAATTTTTCCCAAGCGACGCCCCTAACCCCCCACAAAAAGTGCATACTTTGGTTTAATAAATTAATTTTTGGCCAAAAATTAAAAATATTGGATTTAATTTGGGTCTCTAGGGGGGCCACCATGAGCTGCAAATCAGCGGCAGGTCTAGCGCCCAAGAAGGGGGCAGACAACGTCACGTGGGGATTGGCTAGGTCGCTCATGACGAATGGGTCGGCGGTGCAGTGGGCCCAGCCCCTTACAGACCCGTTGCCATGCACGTAGCAACCGGGCACCGCGACCATAGTCACACAGTTGATCGCGATCACCGTGGTCTGTACGCAGTAGCCCAACAGTTAGCGCGCAGCGAAGCAGCCGTTCCGGACCTCCCCGACCTGCACTCCCGTAGGGCTGCCAGGGTCTGCAGCCAGTCTTAGGAGGTCTGGGGCATCACCATGGTGGACCACCATGAGCCGCACATCGGCGGCGGTGCCCCGGCCCAGGCAGGGGGCAGAGTGTGTCATGCGGGGGCTCGCCAGGTCGTTCGTCAGGTTGTCGCTGGGCCCACCGGTGTACTAGTCCAGCAAGCCAATGATCCCGCAATCCACAGCATCCATGGCAGCCCAGCCGGTGTGGGTGACGTTGGTCTCGCGGCGCCCCTCGACCACTGGACATCGCCCTGCACGCGGGTTGAGCTAGGGTTGGCCGAATCTGCGGGGGCGGTGGCGGTACCCGGGAGCGGGATGGAAGAGCTGGTGGCCAAAGTGGGGGCGTCGTCGGAGGCGGCGGACCTTTGTGTGTTGGGGCGAACGGAGGCATCGCCGCCGTGCATATAGGACAGTTCCAGCGTAGTGGGCCGCCGCGGATCCATCGGCGTCGAAGTTGTCGAGGTAGTCCCCCGCCCGCCCCTTGTCGTTCCCCACCCCAGGGAAGACGGTCCCCCACCACCCCCTGGGGGACGGTCACCAAGTGACGGTCCCCCACCCCCCCTGGGGGACGACAAGGGGTGGGGAACGACAAGGGGGGGGGGGTACACGTGCGGCATGGTGTCATTGGGAGGAGCCCCCCGGCTGTGCACCTCGGGCAATCAGCCAAGGGGGAAGAGGGACAGCGCTGGGGTCGCTGGCTGGGCTGGACCCGCGTTGGGGGGAGCCCCCCAGCTGTGCACCACGGGCAGTCCGCCGGGGGGTGAAGAGGGGCAGCACTTGGGTCGCCGGTTGGGCTGGACCCGCGTTGGGAGGAGCCCCCCGCTGTGCACCTCGGGCTGTCTGCCCGGGGGAAAGGGGGGCAGCACTAGGGTCGCCGCGATCTCCGCAGTCTGTAGCGTTTGCGCAGCGAAGTTGGCGTTGCCACGGCTGACCAGGTCGTACACGGCGGACAGGTCCGTGGCGTGGGAGGCCCCATCCCCAACAGGCCCCTCTGCATCCACCATGGCTTTCTCCTAATACCAATAATAACCCCCTGCAAGCGTGATGCTTACAAAGGACATCAACTGCACAGGCAAAACAACGCGCTAGGTGGGTGGATGGGGGGGGTGACTGTCACAGACATTGTAACCGTGACATTGTCATTGACATTGATATGTATGCGTGTCAATGCAATCCGTACAATATTGCAACTGACACTTGTCACACATGAGCATCTTCTCAGGGTCAAACTTGGTGCAACAAAGGGCACATACATCCCCATCGTCACCCACAACATCATCATCATCATCGTCCTCCTGTGTAGGTGCGGCCCATACATGTGCGGGCACATGTTCCCATGGACCATATAGAGGGTACCGTACTTGTCTTCGAATCACAAATTGCTGCAAGTGCAAGAGTACACACACGTACTCATGCAAATCAGCACCGGATCCCCTCCATATGTTCCTTACAATGCCGTCCCTGACCCCAACTCAAGGGGCCACATAACAAAGCGTGGATTGCGAGTCCCTAACCCCAACTCAAGGGGCCACGCAACAAAGCGTGGATTGCGAGTCCCTAACCCCAACTCAAGGGGCCACGCAACAAAGCGTGGATTGCGAGTCCCTAACCCCAACTCAGGGGGCCACGCAACAAAGCGTGGATTGCAAGTCCCTAACCCCAACTCAAGGGGCCACACAAAAGCGTAGGAATAAAAAAAGGAAAGAAGGTGGGAGGCAAAATTGGGGTGGGGGAAAAAAGGTCTGCGCGGGGGAGGGGCCCTTCGAGCCCCTTTCCTAGACCCCCCCCCTTTGGGGCTCGAAGGTCGGGAAGTCTTAAAAGTGGCCTGCACAACCCCAAAAAGGACTGTTCAATGATGAAAACTGATTTCTAGCACTTCCCCGTCCCCGGCCAACAGTGGTGGTACTTATGTCCGGTCAATTCCGGCTACATCCCATAGCACAAAAAAAATCACTGGTGGGGGAAGGTAGGGGCCTCACACGGGCACGCTTGGCCCGTTCCAGTGCACAGTCGCGCAGCAAATGATCAACAGGGGCAAAATGCTTCCCTATCCTCAAGCGGTGTGCTTCTTGACAACTACGCTTTACTTGGGTTTTTAAAGGCAATAACCCCACAACTCGGCACCGCTTGTCTGCTATCCCTTTTGCAACCTTCTGTTACAAACCCCGTCTTTGTTGGACAATGTGGTTTCTGTCCTTCACAAGGGTGGAGGGAAACATCTCATACACCAAAACATCTTCCGAATTCCAAAATTCTTCAGAGGGGGTGTGTGGCACACGAAAAGGTTTAAAAGGCAAAGCAATGATGTCCAGCATTTTTCCTGGTAAAATGCTGAAAACCCAGAAATGGTGCTGAAAAAAGATAGTTGTTTGTTACTCCTTTCTGACCGGGTGGGAGTGTCAAAAGGAGAGGTCCCGGCCACCTTTACAGCCCCCGAGGGATGGGGGGGGGGTCTGAGTGCGTATCTCGCTTAGCCCACTTTATAAGGGGGGTTGGGCATCGCGAGGAGGAGCCCTGGGCGGCCCCCGTCCTCAGTTTTTTCTTCTGCCCCCTCCCCTAATTGGAATTGCCAAAAAAGGGTGTTACACTTGTCGGACATCGGCCATCACGGTTGAGCGCACTGGGGGGGCTGCCCCCCTAAGCCCTGCTCGTGCCCCTTATATACCCCGTAGGGCCTGGCGGGAGTTAATTCCGGAATTTTTTTGAGTTTGCTCGGTAAAAAATACCCAAATTTTTGTTTCATGAACGGTCCTGACCTTCGAGCCCCTTTCCTGGATCCCCCCCCCTCCTTCGGAGGGCTCAAAGCCCCCCCCCCCCCCCCCCCGCAAACCTTTTTTCCCCTTCCCTTGCATTCTTGGGGATCTCCAACAAAGCGGACCAAGATCAGAACTCGTCCTCAACAAAGGGGGACAAAATCAGAAGTGGCTGCCTCACCCCTGCCTTCTCGGGGGCCCAAAAGAGCGCGGAAATGCTACATCACCCCTACGCTCTCGGGGGTCCCCAAACAAGGAGAAACAATCAGAAGTCAAAAGGTACACTAGGGGCAACAATTATGCCCCTAGTATCTCAAAGTATGGGTCTCTAGTGCGGCCAGATGCCCCAATAGTTGCACTGTGCGCGCACTGCGCTAAGTGCGCCCCCCCCCAGCTATGACATGTCAGCGCCCTGGTTGCCGACGGCGGCGGCGGCAAACACAAAAGAAGAGAACCTGCAATTGTTTGGAAAAATAATGGTCGCAACTGAGGCCTGCTTCAAAATGATCCAACGCCATGCTTCGTGCGCCACAGGATGAAGCTGGCATAGCACACAAGGGTCAACTAGTGCGCAAGGGGGTACTGGCAAGCGCATCTGTCCATCCCGACAGCTCAGTCTGGCAGTGGACATGTCCAGCCAGTAAATGTAGAAGGGAAGCTCAGTACACGGTTTGTCACTGATTCGTACTTTTGAGAAAAAACGTCATTCGTACATATTCGTACATTTTCGTACATTTTCAAACTGAAAAAAAAAAGCCAAGTCCAGGTGACCTGCCGAGCCCAAAATCGTTCCTTGGCACACAAACAGAACACTCAACGGCACACAGGCATGATCTGGCACCGGTTTGGTAATTGACAACTGCAAGTGCTTGTGTCTACCCCTTGGTGAACCTTTCCTCCACATCACCGCTCCAAAACATTGCCACAGCAGTGGCCCTGAAAGCAAGGCTCAGCTGTCTACTTTGCGCCGGATTATCCAGCGCAAATCCAGCGTCAAAAATTTCAAATCCAGCGCAAATCCGGCGTCACCCTTCCCCAACAAGCCCACTGTGGAAAACGATCCCTATCCATTCCAAATGTCCGGTACCCTTGCCAGTGTAGTGAAGAAGAAGCAGTGGTTCGTACATTGGGCAGCAGCTAACCCAGAGAAAATGAGTGTGGAGGGGCCATGTGTATAGTTGAGCAACATGCACACATTCAGCCTCCTCGAACTGCATGGTCTGCGGCTGCCAATGCTATCTCCACGTCCTACAGAGAACACGTCTCATCTCTATGATGTGCATGCATGCACTGAAAACACCAGCAGAGTTCATTAACAGCACGCTGACACTGACGCTGACAGGTGCAAAGATTAAAGTCACTGGGGATTGAACCCACCCCACTGCAATTGAAAGACCAGCACTTAACCCACTACACTACACTACCCAGCTGGTAATTTCTGCACAACAGAGCATTCTTAGCCTGACGTGAGTTCACAAAAACTGCAAATCCAGCGCAAATCCAGCGCAGCATTTTTGAAATCCAGCGTAATCCGGCGTCAACTGCCCAAAAATCCACTGCAAAGTAGACAGCTGCCAGGGCTCATCTTTTGCCTATTTTTGGCATCAATGAGCCCTGCCAAGCTGAAGGAACGTTCCACAAGTGCAGCGGTCGTTGGAAACCATATGTATGGTGCAAGTGCATCATATATCAAGGTGCCACGGGCTCGCCAGAACGTATCAATATGATGACTGTGAACCCCGTGTCTCTCTAACTGTGTATACCTGTGCCACTCTGAGGCCAACAGTGCATTGACCTTTTCTTTCCTCTGTTTCATGTCATCATCATCATCAGGGCTGGGTTCCATGCCCAGTAAATCTGACACAGCAGACCATGGTGCCTCCATGTCTTGAAACATACAACAGGGTATAGTCAAACGCACCCCCACCCCCTTCTCATCAGGTGTCCCAGAATCCCAAAAACCAAGAAACCACAGGGCACTGGAAACCCCAGTGAACACCCCGCAAAACCCCAGTGAGTCGGCAGTTCAAATCTGCAAAATCGTCATATCCATCATTCCCACTATTCGTACATTTTCGTACCTATTCGTAATTCCCGGTTCTCCTCTGATTCGCACTTTTTCGTACTTTTTCGTACTTTTTCGTGTACGAATGGGCGACAAACCCGGCTCCGTATCCGGCCTTCTGAGTAAATTTGCGAAACAGAAGGTGACGGTTCCTGTGGCCAACGCTATGGTTCGTGCACCAGAGGATGAAACTGGCATAGCACACAGGGGTCAACAGACGGACAGAGAAAGAGAGAGAGAGAGAGAGAGAGAGAGAGAGAGAGAGATAGAGAGTGCATTCTGTGTCTTTATCCGTGTGTCCCAGTGGGAGCACTGTATCCCAGTGGGAGCACCTGGTAAAGGACCTTCTACGCTGACAGAGTTAGAGGCTCCACCGCTGACCGCTGACACACAGGGGACCAGTGCACAAGGGGGACTTCAACATATTTGAGAACAGCGTTGCTTGAAATGGTGGTCGCCAGCCAGCCAGGTGCTGCAAGCGCATCTGTCCATCCCGACAGCTCAGTGTGGTAGTGGACATGTCCAGCCAGTAAACGCACAGGGGAGTCCCAGTGGGAGAGCACGTTGTAAAGGACGTTATACGCCGACAGAGTTAGAGGCTCCACCGCTGACCGCTGACACACAGGGGACCAGTGCACAAGGGGGACTTCAACATATCTGAGAAAACTGTTGCTCCAAATCAGAAAAGCATTGCTTGAAATGGCAGTAGCCAGCCGCATATCTGTCCAACCCGACAGCTCAGTGTGGTAGCGGACATGTCCAGCCAGTAAATGTAGAAGGGAAGCTCGGTATCCGGCCTTCTGAGTAAATTTGCAAAACAGAAAAAGACGGTTCCCTCCCCCCCCGCTTACTATGCGGGGGCGACTACGATGCAGAGTGCTGGTCTGTCTGGGGTGTTTGACCAAACATTCCCTTAGATTCCTAGGGGGAATCTTTGCACTGCGCGCGCACGTTGCGCGCATTGCGCGCTACTTTTTGACAAGGTCCTCCCTAAAGAACCCCTAGGCACACCCCTTCCAAATGCCCCCAGGCCACCCAAACTACCCCAGCTAAAGACAAATGCAAGCTACCTTCCCCTCACATAAGACATCATGCAAAATGCGGAAAGCCACACACATATCCTCTTTTCTGTTCAGTTGTCAACTAAGTACAAAATCAGAATGCTCCGGAGTGGCCTTATTTGAAAGCTGACTCACCGTGCCAGCTAGTGCCAAAGCCTCGTATGTGTCCACCTCATCCTCAACTGGACCGGGGGGCAAAGTGGCTTGCAGGAGGGAATCCACGTCAACCTCCGGTTTCCATTTGTGGTACAACCACGCATCCTCATCAGCAGCCATGCGGCCTCGCATAGGGCATTCAACTATGGTCAGGCAAAAACGGGTGAGTCCGCCACCCCAACTCAAGGGTGACGGAACTTTGGTGAGGGAATCCATGGTGGAGATGAGCAAAAAAGTGTGAAAAGGGGTGGAAATGGGTGAAAGTGGGTGAACATCCAAAAATGCCATATCCCCAATGTGGAAGAAGCATCAAAACCTACGCTAGGGGCAGCAATGATGCCCCTAGTATCACAAAGTATGGGTGTCCAATACAGCTAGATGCCCAAATAGTTGCACTGCCCCTGCACTGCACGCGCACTGTGCTTAAGGTGCCCCCCAGTACTGGTACACGTAACCATCAGGGTATGCCTTGTCGGCCACGCATCTCAACGAGACGCAAGGACTGCTCAGTCCATTAACTCATCTGTCCTAGACCATAGTCTCATGTCTCTCAGGAACTGCTCTTTGACTCCCTGGCTAAAGTAACGCTCTCCGTCACTCCAAGACCTAGGCAACACCCTTGGCATCCCCGGTGCGTCCCTCTTCTCTTTCCCTCTTGCCCGGCTGCCATCCTTTCCCCCGAACCATTCCCAGAAACTTTGGCCACCGAAATTGACTCTTTATCCATTGGGACTCCCTCCTGACGAATTGCTAAACAACCCTGTGCCAGGGCAGCATTTTCGTCGTCCCGCAAAGTGGAGGGACACGGAGGATGCACAGAGAGCCGGAAGCCCCAAATTGCGCAAAAAGATTTTGCGGAGAAACTTGCAACACCAAACCAAAAAAAGAAGTTTTCCCCACGAACGTGTCCCCTGACGAAAGCCCTCGCCTCCTTTGAAAAGCAACACGATCACTGTGCAAGAACCACCGGGCTAAGGGCTGAAATTGTCTATGGCGGGACATTCAGTCAATCGATACCAACCATTGATCCCCTTTAAAAAGCAACACCAGCGAATGTAATGACAGCCATGAAACGTGAACATCCGTCCTGACTGCCAGTGTGGCTGTAATCGGTGAGTATGAGGGGAGCGCACAATCGAATTCAGGCGGGAGGGCGTGTGAGTGCCCCGCGCATACAATCCAAAGCAGCCGCTGAAATGCCAAGGCGAGGACCCGAGGCCCTGCGAGGCTTGCTTTCAGCGGCGTGCATACATGGGTGTGGATGTGTGTCAACATGGTCACGCAGAGGTGTCCCACGACAGGACAGCCTGAGAAGAATCTTTTTTTTTGGGTTCAGACCAAGATGAGCTGGCACACCCTGCTCACTTTGAGATAACCTCTCGGAATCAAGGTTCAGAGCTGTCCAGTGCTACAATGATCCCACGATGGCGTGGTAGCGGATCTGACACGTAGTGAGGAAGAGCTGAGTGTGATGTCATGGGAGACTGCCACGCCCGTAGGCTTCCCAGTGTGCTTGAGGCACAATGACTGTAGGCTGCGAAGGACAATTGTGTGAAGACTGAAGACTGAGATGGATCAGTGGATTGGAGTTCATACAGGACAGTCTGAGAACAATTAAAGGAATAAATTCTTTTCTCTTCGTCCAAACCAGGATGAGGCTCATCACATGGTACCCGAGATCACCTCTCGGAATCAAGGGTCTGAGCTGTCCAGTTTTAGCCCCCCCCCTTGTATAAGTGACACCCATGTACACAACTAATACGGTCCCTACGCCTACTGTAGCTTGGCCATACAACGGTGGAAAGTCCAGCGATAGGTCCCCACCGACAGACCTACACCCAATCACAGGGATTGCACTCTTGAGTAGCAAACAGCGTCAAAGGCGCCAACACAGGTCAGATGTACCCCTGCCTTCCTCCTGCGCTTGCGCGTGTCACTGACGTCCATGCTAAACGGTGACGAGCCTGACAACTCATCTGACGAGCTGTCTGTATCCCATGGAGGAGCCCTTGCACTGCACGCACAGTGCGCGCTACTTTTACACTAGATTCCCCCCCGAAGAGACCTCAGGCCCACCCCTTCCAAAGGCCCCTAAATTTAGGTCACCCGAACTACCGCGGCTGAAAACAAATGCAAGCTACCTTCCCTCCACATAACACATCATGCAAAATGCGGAAAGCCATGAACAGCGATGGTCGCAACCCCAAATGTTCACTCTCAACAACACATGTCTGTCTGTTCCATTGTCAACTAAGTACAAAATTAGAATGAGCAACTTGTGTGCACAACATGACACAGTTGCTGAATTAAAGCACCGTGACATTGTCACATGTATGCGTGTCGATGCAATCCGTACAATATTGCAACTGACACTTGTCACACATGGACATCTTCTCAGGGTCAGACTTGGTACAACAAAGGGCACATACATCCCCATCGTCACCCACAACATCCTCATCATCATCGTCCTCCTGTGTAGGTGCGGCCCATACATGTGCGGGCACATGTTCCCATGGACCATATAGAGGGTACCGTACTTGTCTTCGAATCACAAATTGCTGCAAATGCAAGAGTACACGCACGTCTCTTCTCTCTTCAGCCGTCGCAACCACCGTGGCAGGAACTTGCACACCGTTGGAGCGGGTGTAGAACACCTTATCCCCAATACTCAAATCCATTAAGAAAGTGTGTCCAAGAAAAGAGGAGGGGAGTATGAAGTCCTGTAGCATATGTGCAAGCACAATAGATCAATCAATGTGTGCGCACGAGCAACATGCCTTGACCCAAACATGCTATGCCTTGCCATGCCTTGGCCCAAACATGCTATGCCTTGCCATGCCTTGACCAAAAAAAGTTGTGCCTTGCCATGCCTTGACCCAAAAGACCTACGCTACCTTCTCGGGGGCCCAAACAAAGGGGGACAAAATCAGAAGTGGCTACCAAAAGCGTAACGAAGATTGTCCCGGTTTCCTCAATGGCACCTGAAGGTTGGGGCCCAAAAGAGGGCAGAAATGCTACGTCACCCCTGCGTTCTCGGGGGTCCCCAAACAAGGGGACACAATCAGAAGTCAAAATGGACGCTAGGGGCAACAATGATGCCCCTAGTATCTGAAAGTATGGGTCTCTAGTACGGCCAGACGCCCAAATAGTTGCACTGTGCGCGCACTGCGCTAGGTGCGCCCCCTCTACTGGCAGAGTCAATAAGGCTTTATCACCGAGCTACGTTTATCCTGTCGAGGTTTTACACCACCTTTTAGGGGCCAAGGCTAAGCAACACGTTTTAGCAAGCAGCAGCAGCAGCAGCAGCAGCAGCAGCAGCAACAGCAAGCAGCAGCAGCAGGCGCATAAAAAGTCCTTGCGACCACACCGCGGCTCAAAACCGGCATCCAAGTAGCTCAAAACGACCGGGGAGCCAAGGCGCATCACCGCAAACAAGTTTCGTTGCGTTTCGAGCCGTCTAGCCCGTTCTACGGCCGATTTAGTGTCCAAAAATGGCCGTTTTTGGGCTGTTTTCGGCTGTTTTCAGGACGATCGTCCTGAAAGTTCAAGACGATCGCCACTACGCCAAGCAGGTGTTTCCGATGAGGGCCGTTGTTCTTTCATGGCGATTGGGCTATCAAAGGATGGCAAATGGGTGTTCAATAAGGCGTGTACCACGCCATGGTGCCACGCGGCGGTCCATTTTGAGGTAAAAATGAGCCGTTTTCCAGCCGTGTTTCAGGACAATCGTCGTAACCATGGAGGCACATCTCTGAAACAAGCGGTCTTTCTTCAACGGTGATTTCCAATGCGTTACGCAAGACTAGGACCCAGCTCGGTCCTAGTTCGAGTCTTGATTACCGAGCTGGGTTTACCCTGTCGAGGTTTTACACCACCTTTTAGGGGCCAAGGGTGAGCAGCACGTTTTAGCAACAGCAAGCAGCAAGCAGCAGCAGGAGCAAGCAGGCGGTTAAAAAGTCCTTGCGACCACACCGCGGCTCAAAACCGGCATCCAAGTAGCTCAAAACGACCGGGGAGCCAAGGCGCATCACCACAAACAAGTTTCGTTGCATTCCGAGCCGTCTAGCCCGTTCTACGGCCGATTTAGTGTCCAAAAATGGCCGTTTTTGGGCTGTTTTTGGCTGTTTTCAGGACGATCGTCCTGAAAGTTCAAGACGATCGCCACTACGCCAAGCAGGTGTTTCCAATGAGGGCCGTTGTTTTTTGATGGCGATTGGGCTATCAAAGGATGGCAAATCGGTGCTCAATAAGGCGTGTACCACGCCGTGGTGCCACGCGGTGGTCCATTTTGAAGTGAAAATGAGGCGTTTTTGAGCCGTGTTTGGGGACGATTGTCGTAACCATGGAGGCACATCTCTAAAACAAGCGGTGTTTCTTCAACGGTGATTTCCAATGCGTTGCGCAAGACTAGGACCCGGCTCGGTCCTAGTTCGAGTCTTGATGAGATGAGCTACACGTTTTAGCAGCAGCAAGCAGCAAGCAGCAAGCAGCAGCAGCAGCAAGCAGGCGGTTAAAAAGTCCTTGCGACCACACCGCGGCTCAAAACCGGCATCCAAGTAGCTCAAAACGACCGGGGAGCCAAGGCGCATCACCACAAACAAGTTTCGTTGCATTCCGAGCCGTCTAGCCCGTTCTACGGCCGATTTAGTGTCCAAAAATGGCCGTTTTTGGGCCGTTTTTGGCTGATTTCAGGACGATCATCCTGAAAGTTCAGGACGATCGCCGCTACGCCAAGCAGGTGTTTCCGATGAGGGCCGTTGTTCTTTCATGGCGATTGGGCTATCAAAGGATGGATGGGAACCCTCGTGCCCGGCGGATGCGTTCCTACAGGCGCCGCAGGTGTATGTGGATGCTGCAGCAACACCATGGGGACCATACATGGTGGGCCTATGGGGTCCCAAGGGCGGCCGTATCCGGCGTTGCCCTGTCTGGGTGACCAACCAGCAAAGTGCTGAGCTGTGGGGAGTGGTGGTGGCCTTGGACGAGGTGCAGGCACTACACGCCCCCACTGTGCGCTTGTTCATGGACAATGCCGGAGCGCTAGCCATGATCTTGTGGGGCAGGGTGCGGTCAGGTTTGCCCGAGTAGCAGCGGAGCCTGCGAAGGATGACGCACAGACTGCGCTGGCAGGGCTATAGCGTGCAGCTAGCGCACGTCCCATCCGAGCTCAACCCCACAGACCCTGTATCGCGCTTGTGGCAAGGTCACAATGCTCATGACATAGTGGTGCAAGCGAGGGCGCAACAGCAGTGCTTCATGCAGCACGTACGATCGCCGCCCTGGGTGTCGTGGGGAACAGGGACAGGCAGGTGTGGGTGGGGTACCAGTGGGAGGTTAGCCGGCGGACATTGCTGCCCGGCAAGCCACCGCCACCTGTAGGCCTAGTCTTGTTAGGCCTGCAGGCTTACGGTGGAGTGTAGCCCTGGGGCTTGAGGTGCAGGCCATGAGCAACTGCCCGCCAAAACCGCCTGCCGGAGGCCAATAAACGCGTTCATGCGTTTATTTTTGCAATTTTCACCGTTTTGGCCCCGTTTGGGCCGTTTATTGATGTTTATTGATGTTTTTTTCTGTGTTTTTTTGTGTTTTTCGGAGGTATTATGTGGTTTTCATTGCCTATTGCCTTTTTTTTTGGCTTTTTTTTAAATCTAATTTGTCACAGAATTCACTTGTCAGCTGATTTGTCGAGGTGTTCATGAGTGTCGCTACACGGTCCAACGGTTCGATAGACAATATACAAGGTAGAAACTACAAAGCATGAAATAGAAAGTAGGAAGTACAAAGTACAAAGTAGAAAGTGGAAAGTATGAAAGGAGAGATAACGAAAAGATCCGCGAAGAGCACTAACGTCGCTAAGTGTAGCATTCTTCTCATGTGTACGGAGTCCCTACACGTGCACGCATATGGAGTCAAGCTTGTGGAGTAGACGTTCAAGTCAGGTCACCCGGGCGGCAAACAAAGGGGGTACCAGCAAGGGATGGCAGTTCTCTTTTGAAGATGAGATCCCACATCCACCCCTTGTCGCCAATGCCCCTCCGAGCAGTGCACCAGCGGTGGTCTCTTCCTTCTTCCACCCCATCTCTTCTCTCCCCACATGTGCCTGCTGTGGGGACAAACTACTCGGGGATATCGTCACCTGCACGGATTGTCATCACAAGGTTCATGTCTTGTGCAGCCAGCACGGTCATTGCTTTAAATGCGCATGCCGTGTGTGCAATCAACCACCTGGGCCTGACATGCGGGCATGCAAAACATGCAAGCACCTGGTGCATGCCACATGTGCAGTGCACGTCTCCTTCCGTGTGGAGGTCGTGTGCAAAGTATGCACACCCCGGCCACGGGAGCACCCACCGCCTGCCAAGAGGGAGAAGCGTCGGTTCCGAACCGAATGGCACGCCGGTCGCCCATGGTTGCAACATGCCAATGGGGTGATGTGGTGCGCTGCCTGCCGGGAGTACCCCCAGCCCGGTGTGCAACAGTGTTGGGTGACTGGCAACAGACAATTGCGCCGTACGACCATGAAACAACACGGCAACTCAGGCTTGCACTGCAAGTCCTTCTTGGCATTGTGGGAAAGCGGTGGGACCTCAACCACCGTTATAGGAACCTTGCCGGCGCCCATCCGCCGCGCTATCAACGGTCTCTTCCAAGTGGTATATCGCATGGCGAAACGCGGCAGCCCACCTGCCCACATACCCGGCGATGCGGAGGCCCTAATGTTAAGTGGCGGCACCGTTACCACAGCCTACCACTCTCCCTTCTTGATGCGCCAGATTGTGCATGTAATCGCCGCACCCATTCGCCCCGTGGAAGGTCAGGCGATTGAGGCCTCGCTTTTCTTCGCGCTCGCCTCCGACAGCTCCACGGATCGGTCAGTGAACAAGCAGGGGCTAGTCTACACCCGAACGCTTCGCGAAGGCCAGTTCTGTACTGCCTTCTTGGGCTTGTGGGAACTCCGGGATGGCCCCCTTGCCCCACATCCACCACTTTGCACCCCCTCTGTTTCACGGGGGGCGCTCCTGGTCAGGACCCGACCCCAAAGGGGGGGGGGACCCCCCCCCCCCTCTACGGACCCCAAAATTGTCGCACGGAACAAGGTGCTTTGTCGGCGCCGGAGGCGCCGGAGATTTTGTTTTAGGCATACGGCGGGGGGAATTTTTCTTGTTCCACCCTATGTGTCTATACTCAAAATACTCAGAATTTTGTGGAGAATTCAAAAATGGCTGAAAAGCACAAAAAAGGTTATGTAGCCACCTTGCCTGTGCATTTTGTCCCCTTTGCTGGGGACCCCGGGAATGTAGGGTTGAGGTAGGACTCCGACGCTTCTTGACTCAATCCATTTCAGCAAACCCACACGGGGCACCTGGACCCCTAACCAGGGACCAGCGCCGGATAGGGCAAGACGGGGCGCTACATAAATGCCGTTTGTTGCCCACCTAAACACCATGCTGCTGCGGCCAAACTAGCTTGTGGGATTTGTTCGTTAATCTGTTCGTTTGTTCCCCTTAGGCTAAGTTGCAGGGGCGGTTCCCCACCTCTAAAATTGCCTACGCTGTGATGCTTGACCTTGCGAAGTGAGATGTGTGATGTGTAGCGTGTTTCTTTCGTGTCCTTTCGTGTTCCTTCATGGTGCTTCAGACATCTTAGACAATGCCCTACCACACGCAATATGATTGTGAGTGCGGAATGGTGTTACGGTCCGTCACGGATCAGGCCATTCAAGCACACCTTCAAGGCAAGGTCCACAAGAAGCGAATGCAAGACAACGACCCGTGGCAAGATTACAAGTGTGATTGCGGGCGCAAATTGGAGCGTGTGAAGGCATTCCAAATCAAGCAGCATCGCGAATCTCCGGCGTGTAGGGAGGCGCGCTTGCACATTCTAAGAAAACAAAGGTGTTGCAAGCCTTTGACAATTTCCGGGCCCCATTGCCACCGAAGGCGAAGCCTGCTGCGCCGCCGGCTCTGCCCATTGTTCTCCCTGCTCTTCTCTCTGGGCCAAACCAAGGTAGTAGTAGCAGTAGCAGTAGTAGTAGCAGCAGCTCGTCCACCAATGCCTCCTCCGGGACGAGTGCATCCTCCAGCAGTAGTGCCCCGTCAGGCACTAGTGACTATGTGCCATCGGAATCCATGTCTGATGGGCCGGCAGCCTGCCGGGTCACAAGAGCACAAGCAGCCCGGCCAAAGAAGCGTGCTCGCCTCAAGAGTACCGGCAAGAGGGCACGCGACGAGTGGGAGGATGATTCCGAAGCTTGAGGCCCCTCCCCTCCCTTCGCTTCTCTCTCTCTCTTTCTCTCTATATGTCTGTGGCTCCCTTCGCTTCTCTACATATATGTCTGTGGTTTGTGACAAGGGGAAGGAAAGGCCTTTGGGCGAACTCAAGGCAACATTCAATACTACTCTGAAAGTGCTGCAGTGCAGCAGAACAATCACCATTCACAGTGCATCTTGTTAGCTTTGTGTGTTTGCGCGCTTGGACGGGGCCTGCCGGAAAAGGTGCTGGGTTTGGCTCAACGAAGGGGGGGGGTGGGGTCCCCCCCCCCCCTTCGGAGGGAGGTGGGGTCCCCCCCCCCCCCCCCTACAGCCCCCCAAACTGTCGAACACCCCTCGGGGTCACACATTGGCTGGCGCCAGCCCCCGTGCTCTGTTTGCCACAGATCTGTGCAGTCCACCGTCAGCCGCCGACGTGGCGACCCCCGACGGCGACGATAGCGATCAAGATCGGCATCGGCGACCATGGCTCCTCGGTGTTCAACACGCCAGCCTCGCCGAACGGGACGCCGACTCGGCCGAATGGCCTCCTGACTTTTAGTGTAGGAAGACAGGAGTATCGGAAGATAGGAGGAGGTTCAGGGCTCGTTTCGGACCCCACCCGCACCAAGAAAACAGAAAAACTTCGACGCGAACTGGCCCTCCGAGAAGTGGTTACGACTTTGCATCTTTGCTTTGTGGATGGGTTGTGTTTGCGCGCTTGAGGAAGTAAGAGAATTGGCAGGTGCAAGGGACAACAACAAGCATCAAGTAACCAACAAAAGCCTAGTTAACAATCTTGTGACAAAAAAACAATTTAGCAGAATCAGAGTTTACGACCCCTAATCGAAATGTTTTTTTGCCAAAAGTCAACCTTTTGGTTGAAAATCCTGTCACACAAAACAAAAGATGTGTACCCAACCCAACGTATTTTCAGTTTCACTTTTACCAAGAGCACAACCCACAAAAACAAATGTTCTACCAAAATCTTTTCCCAAAATGAAAACCTTTTTGCCAAAAACAAAACTGTTTTACCAGAACCAAAGCCATTGTACCAAAATGAAACCGTTTTTACCGGAACAACGTCGTACCTAGTCGCCAATACCCAGTAGCAAAATCCTTTTACCAAAATCAAAACAAATTTACCAAAATCAAATGTTTTCTTTAAAATCAACAAATTTTAACTAAAAGCAAAAGGAAAGTCATCAAGTGTTTACCAAATCTTTTCACCAAATCCTTTTTTATAAAAAAAGACGAAAAAAAACAACCCTTTCACACATCAGCCCGCCGGCCCGCCGAGACCCCTGTTGGCGGGCGTTTACACGGGGCCTGGCAACGGTGGAGTGTAGCCCTGGGGCTTGAGGTGGCTGCAAAGCTGATGGCAAGCCCAGTGTTGAGAGACCTGTCTCGGCGACGGCTGCTTTACCTTGGCGTGCCGTTGGGTGCGTGGGTTGGCGGTGGTGTCGGTTGCGCGACTGTCTCTATTTTTCCACCAACCGTTGGCAGGTTGGCCCACCCGTGGTTCCACCTTCCTATTTTTTCCCCACGGGTGTAGAATGCCACCCTCCAGCGCGCCGTAACCCTGCCTGTGTCCCTCCCCCTTTCTCCCTTGTGGGTGTGTGTGCCGCCCCCCATGTTTGCGGTCCCAGGTGCCAGGGCAACGTGCCAGCAGGCCCAGTCTTGATAGGCTTGCTGGTGCACGTGTGCCCCCTCCTCTCCATCTGTTGGCGCACCCCCATTTGGTGCTGGCCGTGGGGGGGGGGGGGGGGGTCACAAACTTGACTGGCAGCGCGCCGGCATGCCCAGTGTTGTCAGGCTTGCAGGCCCCTATGTTGTTGTGCACTAGGACCACCAGGGGTGTCCACATGCTCTGTCCTCCAGCTTTCAAGTGACTTGTGGTCCGTCAAAACCTCCACGCGGTGGCCCATGATCCAGCCCTCATAGCGCCGTAAGGCACAGAGGATTGCATAAGCTTCTTGCTCCCTTGGACTCCAATTTCGCTGTCTTGTAGTAAGCTTGCGAGACCAGAAAGCCAGGGGGTGATGGTGACCTTCATCATTGACTTGCTGGATCGTAGCGCCTATGGCGTAACGACTGGCGTCTGTGCGAATATAAAAAGGTCTTCCATCGAACCGCGGAGTCTTCAAAGTGACCACATTAGCCAGTGCTTCTTTAAGACCAGTGAATGCATGTTCGCATTCTAGCGTCCACTTGAGCTTGACTTGAGATCCCTTCTTTCCTTCTACCTTGCCGACTTTGAGTACCTGTGACGTCCCCTCAGTGTTTGTGTCTGTGCCTGTGCCAATGTCTGCCTGTTAGTGGTGCGTGGAGTGCAGGTGTGCCATTGTGCAGGGGTGGCGGCGACCGCTCCCAAGTTTGTTGGGGATTACCTTAGGGTTTTTCCCAGACGCAAAAGCAGGAGTCTCGTTGTCTTGAGTTATTGCATGTCTTGTCTTAGGGCTGGGTTCAGGGCATGGTACAGGGCTAGGGACAGGGCGGGCAAAGCAAAACTGAAGTTGCGCAAGCAACTGAAGTTTTGCCAAGGGGGGGGGGGGGGCAGTGACAGCAACAGTGACAGTGACAGTGACAGTGGCCATCACCCCCCCCACCCACCCACCCAGCGCCTTGTTTTGCCTGTACAGATGATGTCCTCTGTAAGCATCACGCTTGCAGGGGCCCGCACTATTATGTAGCGTTGCTAACGCGGCCATCATATGGCTCAATCAATCTGGGTGATACCCCCCAGACGCAAAAGCAGGAGTCTCGTTGTCTTGAGTTACTGCATGTCTTGTCTTAGGGCTTGGTTCAGGGTAGGGTACAGGGCCAGGGACAGGGCGGGCAAAGCAAAACTGGAGGTACGCAGGGTAGGGCAACATGGGGCATACATGATGTTTCTGATACCCGCCACACCGCCCAATTTTGATTTCACAACCTTACAAGAAGCCATACAACAAGCCATTGTGAGCCATGTAATTATCACAAAAGCATTATGAGTTTTGCTGTCTGAGTTGTGGGCATCTGAGCGCGCCGCCCACTGGGTGGAGTCGCCTCTGCCTAAACGCCAGTGTCGCACAAGGCCCGGCATCTTGGGCCAACGCCCGCCACCGGACATGGCCCCTGCAAAGCGGCGAAAGCTTGTCACCCTTGAGGACCTGTGGGGAATGGCACACACGTGATCCAGCATGTCTTAACCCCCTTAAATCTTACGCATTATAGGCTTGCCATATGGCGTGGCGGTTTTGCCTACCGCATCAAAGAGCCCTCTGGTATACGCATGTGAACTTTGGGTCTTTGCCATGTGCCCCGTGTGGCGGGGATCCAGTGTATCATATGCTGGAGACGCCCACTTTTCCAAGCACAGTCTTGAGTACTCTTTGAACTTCTTGAGTCAGTCCAAAAAAAAATCATTTTACGAGTTTTGCCGTCTGAGGAGGCCAGTTGGGAAGTCCCATTGCAACCGCTGTGTTATAGCATCGGCTTGAGGATGCATAGTCCCAACACCCACACCCTGCGTCGAGTGCACAATTTTCAGTGTGTAGCCCGATTGAGGCAGAAACGGTCGGGCAAAAAGTACTTGAAAGCTACTTTAGACATGGTCTACAGTAGCTTTCAAGTACTTTTTGCCCAACCGTTTCACCGCACCACTCCGACACCCCGGACTACATCCAGCTTACTGGGGACCCGGATCCGGCAGAACCGTGGGAGATTCAGCTGACGGGATCTCCCAGGACCCACCGCACGTGACCTGTGGTTCGAAAACCAGCACACTGGGAACACCACACCTGACACCCTGAACTGGGCTGACACTGCCCGTGGCAGAGCACATCTGCACACCACTGTCTGCCGACTTGTGGGATAACTTGTCCCCACAGGCGTCCTTGATGGACGTGCATAACCTGCACGAAGCCTGTGGTTATAGTTACTGCGGCTAGACTGATGCTAGGCAACCTGCCTATGAGTGCCTCTCCTTTGTTCATAGCGAGACTTTGAACTTCGAACTTATGTGGCGCCGGAAGTTTAAAAAAAAAATTACTTTAGACATGGCCTACACATGGGAAACACTCATGCCCCAATGGCTCAAATATGTGGAGGACTAAGTTCACAATATTTTCCAAAACCTACATGAGGGGTTGCAATGGCTGCTCAATCCATGAACTTGCCAATGGTGGAACACTAATGCTGAGGTGTGGCAGGCAGGCGCGTCACCGATTCGACATGGCTAAACATGCACGGACGCTACAGGTGTGTCATATGACGGGGGAGGACTACCTGCAAGCACATCGCAACCATGCTCAGTACATGTTACAACAACAACGGGAATGGATATGTTTGCAGAACATGATGACGCACACATGCCAGCAAAAAGAAACAATGCACCTGCATGCAACAAAAACAACAAGACAAACCTTATACCTAATACGCAAATGGGTACGGGAGGAATGGGACCCCACCGTGCGGGAAGTCCCACTGCAACCCCTGCCCAAACGACACGAGGCGCATTGGGACCCAAAAACGAGTGGCAAATACCCATTCACACACACACTCCAACATCAACCGGAAACCATGGGGGGGGGGGGGGGCAGCCCAGAGCTGAGTTCCGTATGCACACCCTGGCTTTGCCAAAATCTGTACTTAGCACTATCACTGCCCCAGCGGCTCACGGCACTTTCGAGTTTGACCTATTTGATAAAACAAAAGATGCTGAGCTGTGCCGAGCATTCAGAGCATTCCTCAAGAATCGAGATACTTCACATTAAGCACCAGAAGTAGCATGGACACCAACAGAATGTAAAGCAAGTTCAGTTAATTTTCCGAATGCAGCCAAAATACAGCGAAAACAGTGGTTTTGCCAAATGGGCTCGAGCGCCTTCTGCTCACAATTTTGCAAATGCCGTATGGTGGACCATGTTATATGTGACCCGACTGTTCATAGTTCAACTGGAACACTCGAATGGTGCAGTGTGAATGATAATTGTGCCCCCCACTTTTGCAAACCAAAATTCCCCTCCGAGTCCTGGCACACCTTTGTGACACAGGCTTTGCTATGCATTCAGAAGAGGAGCGCACAGTACTCAATCCAAAATCTTCGACCATGAGCTTGCCAACATCTCGTCGAGCACGTGTGTGGTGGTGCTTGGGACTAGCACTGGTGCTTACCCTGCTGGCAGCTTCGCGTGCAAATGCGTCCCAGAATCTGAACATCGTGGGGATGGTGAGCAGTATTCTGGGGAAGATTGATGTTGAAACCCCAAAGTACACAGTCCAGCAAGTCGTTGGTAAGTATGAAATCCGACGCTACCCTGCAGGTCATCCGGGGTGGAGTTGTGTTTTGCCATTCAGGGTTTGGCTGGTCAGTTGTTCAGATTGCTCGGGCACTCATCTCTGGTCTGCAGATCCTGAGCATCTGAGTCCCCCCCCCCCCCGTGTCCAACGAACACTGTGTCCAACGAACACTTCCCGTTCGGACCGTATTTTTTGAGGACCTAATTACTTAGGTACCTAATTAATTACCAAACTTCAGAACCGAGGCTTCAGGCTAAAGGATTGGGGATGAGGAGCTGCTGTGTTGTACCTTGTAGTAATGGTGCTATGCTTTTGAGAACACCCTGTACCTGACCCGTGATTTGATGGAGGACAGTGCTGTGCCTGGGGATGTGTTACTGCCGTCTCACAACATTGTCGCGCGCACCGAACACCGTGTCCAACGAACACTACCCGTTCGGACCGTATTTTTTGGGGACATAATTGTTTGTTGGACACAGTGGGGGGTACCCCCCCCCCCCCTCTTCACCGTAGATCGTATGCCTGTGTCCCGGTATACGTTAGCTAAGTATCCGGCGCTTCAGGCCCCCTTCATTGGAGAATAAACATGCACTCACGTCAGTCCGACTGTGGAGTGCATCACCTCAATTTGCAAATTTTCGGCAGTTGTGTTTGAGTCTGTTTGTATTTCATCCGATGGGTTCTTTGAGATGGCTGGGGTTACATAGCCCCTTTGATTTCTTCCCACCTTGGGCTTGGAGACGGCAAGGGCACCCCAAACTGGGGAGAACTTTGTTTCTTCCGCATTTTGGCGTCCTCAAGATGGCTGGGTTTCTGTAGTTCATTTGAGTTCACCCCGCTGTGGGGTCCCTGAGTTGGCACACGCTGTGTGGCCGCTTTAAATTATCCCCATTTGGGCCCACTTTGGGGACCATAAGACAGCACAGGTTATATAGGCATCTCCATGTCTTCTCAATGTTGCCTTCTTGAGACGGCGGGGTCATGTAGCCACCTTCCTACCTCCCTTAGGGGTCCCTGAAATGTGCCCCCCTCAGTCTTCCAGGGCCTGAGACATCCGCGGTTATGTAGTTAGCTTAATTCCTGCCCAGTTTGGGGTCATAGAGACGGTGGGGGCATTCTTGCCACTTGAGTGTGGGTCCCCGAGACGGCACAAGTTTCTAGCAACCTTGAATTCTTCCCAATTTGATTTCTCAAGACCCTATGGGGTGCACCGTTGTAAGCATTCTGCTAGAGCCCCCTCCCCCCTTCTAGCGGGTTTTTTCTTGTGTACTTTAGGGGCAATGTGCACGTGGTAGGCTTAAAGAATGGGTACATGACTACTGCCCTGTACCGAGTACTCCAACTCACAAGTTAACCCTTGCCGTCTTGTAGACCCCAATGTAGAGAATTTAATGTGGCCGCATCACGCAAAGTGGGGAGAACGCAAAGTAGCTACATAACATTACTGTCTTGGGGACCTAGGCAGATTCAAAGTGGCTCATTCCCTCATCAAAAAATGCAAAACAAGATGCAAAAAAAAAGAGCGAAATAATGCAAAAAAACAAAACAAAAAGGAAGAAGCTTGGTATACGTTGTACACATGGGCTATTTTAATGAGCTGCTGCTCAAAAACTTGGTTGTGGGCACCCCAATAACGCAATATTGAGGTTGTATGTTTGTACAAAACAAAAAGGCCAAAGGTCAAGCAAGACTGAAGAGAGTCAAATCAATGCATTGACACAACATGTGTATCCTCAACTCCATCAGCTACAAACGTTCTATCGTGGTTGACACACACCATGGCCAAACGGTGCAATATGTTACTTCCACGGGGGGCGGTCATGGTCGGGACCCGACCCCAAAGGGGGGGGGGGGGGGACCCCCCCTCTACGGACCCCAAAATCGTTGTACGGAACAATGTGCTTTGTCGGCGCCGGAGGCACCCGAGATTTTGTTTTAGGCATAGGGCAGGGGGAAATTTTTTTGTTCGACCCTATGTGTCTGTACTCCAAATACTCAGAATTTCGTGGAGAATTCAAAAATGGCTAAAAAGCACAAAAAAGGATTTTGACCCCAACCCGGCCTCCGGGTCGGACCTTGGCTGATGGGAGCCTGAGTTGATGGGCAATTTTTTTTGAAAAAATTTTTACCCCACTTGTGCATATTCAAAATGATCAGTGTGTCATGGGGATCATTTTGAGGTATTTATGTTGGGGTACCCACCGACCCCCCCCCCGGGGGGCCCGGCGGCTGACCGCCCGACCCGCCGACCCCCAAGGTTTGGGTCAACCAAGGGCCCCCCCCCCCCCCCCTTCGGAGGGGGGTGGGGTCCCCCCCCCCTCCCCCTACAGCCCCCCAAACTGTCGAACACCCCTCGGGGTCACACATTGGCTGGCGGCCGCCCCCGTGGTTACTTCTCATTTTAGAGCCATCATGTCAAGGCATTCTCAATGAAAGCTCTCTTCACAGTAGATGTGTTCGTATGTTGACTTCATGAATATTTGGCCCTAGAAGCGAAGGTGCACGGATAGGCGATATAATGCTATAGCCAAAAGCACAATGATTTTCCATCAACCAACGACTATGACGACTATTTGGACCTTGTTGTGCACGTGGGCCTTACTGCATGATGATGCAGCCCCCAATAGGTTCTATTGCCCATTGAAAGAGGGCACCACATCAAAGCCCATCAACAAGGACCCAAATTGGGCAGGAAGAAGAGTGGCTATGAAACCCCACAGTGGGGGGGAACCAAAATTGCGGAGAGAAATGTGTGTGTGGTGTGTGTGTGTGTGTGTGTGTGTGTGTGTGTGTGTGTGTAGATGGGCAATCACGACAAGCACACATGTTTGAGCCATACTTTTGATGGTAGAGGTTATGTAGGCATTTCCATTCCAAACCATCGAGGAGTGTTGGGACCATTTTACGTTTGAATGTAAAGCCATGTCAAGGCGCATGACTAGCACTGGGGGTATCGTGGACTGGACCATAACACCCCGTCTCGCAAGGTGAGTGGCACTAGGACCATCGTGTGGCACGTCACAAAGCCCTTTTGGGGGGGGGCAAGCGGTGCTGGGACTATCCTACGCCGGAGTGCAACATCCTTCACGCCCTACACCACAATATTACCCCATCTTGAGGGGCGAGTGGGGTCGGGACCATTATGCGCCGGAATGGGGAGGGGGGCGGCGCCGGGACCATCGTACCGCGGGCCATAATGCCCCTCCATGGGGAGACAAAGGCGTTGGCACCCTGCCGGTTTGTAACGCCTACTCTAGGGCCACTAGCACCTGCACCATGGCGCGCTGGAACACAAGGCCTCTCCTCGAATTGCTAGCCACTTCAGAACCATTGTACGCCACAACATAACGCGTCCATGCGGGGGCAAGCAGCACTTGTACTACTGTACACTAAAACATCCGGCCCTTGCCATCCTGAAGAGTGGTACTGCGGCTGCTGTACCGCTCGCCCCTATTGGAGAGGTGATTGGCGCTATGACCATCATCTGCTAGAATATAACTGCCGTGCCCAGCAATGCCGCAACCATGGTACTACACAACATTATACCCCCGCCTTGAGGCAAGCACCCCCGGGACGATCGTATGCTGGACCACAAACCCACTCCCCACCAGAGAGTAGCACCATTATATGTCGAGGGGCGAGTGGTGTCGTGACCATTGCACATCAGCATGCACCGCCCCCCCCTTGGACCGTCGTACCACGGAAAGTGCCGCCCCTCCTCAGGTAGCAAGAGGCACAAGGACCATCTTATGCCGGATTGCAGCACCCCGGCCCGGGGTGAGCAGCACTCGGACCATGGCATGCAGAATATGAAGGCCCCTCCTCAAAAGTCGATGGGCGCAGGGAGCATTCTATGCCAGAACACAATGCCCCAGCTTGGGGACGGAGGGCGGCACCAACGTCGCACCCCGGAACGTAGCGTGCCTCCTCCCATAGCAAGCGGCGCCTGGAACATTTTACACCAAAATAGCGTCTCAACAAGGGCTCGAGCTATTGTACACCAGAACATAGCACCCCTCCTCCTTGAATGAGAGTCAACGGGACCATGGCACTCTGGAACATATTGCCTTGCAAAGAGCAGTGCCGGGATTATAGTACTGGAATATAACAAACATAGCGATTTCTGGCGGGGGGTCACACACAAGTTCAAGTGGCACCTTATTCGCATCCTCCTTTCTGCTGGACTCTGATTGTGGCATTGGGTAAGCATCCTCTTCATCCACATGCTTCCACCTTCTTTTCTTGTCCTGTTTTCTTCTTGACATTTGTTTGTTTGTTGCGACCCCACTATCTCACATAGAGGGATTAGGTCCTCATCCCTAACTGAAAATTACTAAGACGTTGGGTCAATGATCTTATTCTTCATGACAAAAGAGATCCCGGGGTCAAGAACCTTAGTCCTAATTTAGCGGTAACTCCGGAGTCAAAGCACAAGCCTAAAAAAAAAAGTGAATGAGCTGGCCACCACGGAGGGCGACAGCACCACTTGTGCACAGCTACATGCACACAAAGGAGAACCGGACCACCCCAAAAATCACTGGGTTCCCCCGGTGCAAATCCTGCTCATCCCCCCCAATCTAGCACACAATGGCTGCTTGAGGTGATGTCTTGTCCAATCTTGATGCCCCAATCGCAGTCCCATACATGCACTCTCCCCCCCCCCCCCCCGCTCCTCCCCTGAAGCACACGGTCTTAGTCCAGGTTACTTGGCCAAGGAGTGCCAGCACACGCAAGGTGACTCGGGTGAAAGATGGTAGCATTAGGGTGCCTTTTCCTGTCTTGTAGCATACAAACACTATTGTGTTGACAAAACAAAGGCCATCAGGTGCAGACAATTGTATGGTAGCACATTTGTATCATACCGATGATCTTGTGGAATTGCTGGACATTGCTGCATATGCATACCAGGACGTGCATGTGTAGAGCGCTTTGAGACCTGCTTGTGCCCCCGCTCCATGCACCTGTACTGCACATATTTCCAATCTGCTCACAACCATTGGATGCAATATGAACACACTGACGCAGCGTGTATTCTTGGTGTGGTGTGGTGTTGTGTGGTGTGCTGAAGGCGTTGTTACCAAAGGGCAATGGCCGGGATGCCTTGCATATGGGTATTGCAAAATGGGAGGGCTGTGTGTCTGAGCGCATGCTGCGTGTTGCCTGTTGTGCACCTGTGACGGGGCAGGAGTCGTCCCCTTGCACAGCGGCCTTGGTGTTGTGTGGTGTGGCCTGACGTGTAGTGCGGTGCAGTGCGGAGTGGTGCAGTGCGGACTGGTGCAGTGTCAATGACTGAGTGAGTGAAAGAGGACACCACAGTTGCAAGCCATATTTTTTGAACCCTGGGAGAGTGCCTATCTTTCTGCCTCCTCAGCTCCCCACTCATGTATATTGGAAGGGGGAGGGGGGGCTAGGTGGGTGCCATAGTTCTGGATAGGTAGATGGGTGGGCACCTCATACCCTGCAAGCCCTGATAACCCCCTCTTGTAAACGCGGCCTGGGAGACAAGCCAATAAGTAGGTAGGTAGGTAGGTATGTAGGTGTCTTTGGTAGCTTGGGATGCCTCCTTGTGAGATGAAGTTCGTACTAAGGGAGCAAACACCCCTCCCACTGCTCTTTGGAAAGCAAGTTAATTCTATTGATGGCATCTAGAATTTGTGTGAAGTGGGGTTGTTGGGTTTTACCAAATGTGAACACAGTGCAATGCCATCCCTAATTCATTTGTGCTGCAGTGTGCATGTACCGCCAGAAGGAAGTATGGTGAGAGGCCAAAGGTGCAACCCTGATCGTCTGATCTGCACGGCTTGGAAACGAAATCACCATTTCTGCCCATATTTCCTCACAATTTCCTGATAATTGCACTTAATCCACGATGCTGCATCCGCTACTGAGTTCAATTTTTTCAAGGTGCCCATCGTCACCCTCAACAACCCTGACTGACATTCATCGATCTGCCGTGCAGGCGTTGCTGCTGAGACCAAGCATGCCAGTGGAGATGCATCTGACAACTCCTCGTTCCGGCTGCTGGCAGAATACATCGGGGTGTTTGGGAATCCAGCCAATAAGCAGAGCCAGCAGATTGCGATGACAGCCCCAGTGATGACAGATGAGGCGGAACAGATTTCCATGACCGCCCCAGTCATCACCAGCAAGGAAGAGGGGTATGACCTGCAGAGTATTGAGGTGTTAGGGTGTCAATTGCCTCTGCGACACTGTGTGTCTTGCCACACACAGTTATGAAAGTGTCCACAGAAAAATAAATTGTACCAGTACAGGGAAACTTGCCAGTTTGCATCTCCAAATCCCAATGCAGGCAACTCTGGAGGGCAAATGGCAGTCTTCTTGTGCTTGAGCTGCAGGCCTGTGCCTCTTGGCAGCTTACTGCACAGAGAAATGCAGAGGACAGAAGGAGACGAGGGCTGTCGTGGACAGTAGATATTGAAGTGTAATTGTGCAGTGTCCGGACTGGTCTGCAAGCATTCCATTTGGCTTCTGGATAAAGTACATGCAAAGGAGGTGCAAAGGAGGCAGGTCTCGCATTTAAAGACCTAGATTGACACAGCCGCTGCAAATGGCAAGCAATTCTTGACTGAGTTCTTCGACGAACAGTACCGGGAGGGGGGGGGATTAGGAGGTGAGAAAATTGATGTGGACAAATTTCAAAGCCCTCCTTCGTACCAAATTTTTCCTTCAATTTGAAGGATCCTCTGTGCTATGCTGTGTACATCAAACACGGGCTGCAGGGAGGGTTTCCTGTGTGCTGCATGCAGTGTGAATGCGTAACATAGAAGCGAGACGCGGTGTCAATTGACACTGTGTTCTCTGTAGGCCCGCACGACTGCCGACGTTCACATTGAAAGTGGTGTACATCCAGCAACCATCCAGAGCCCTCCAGGAAATGACTGCAACCATCCAGGACACATCAGAAAATAGCACCAACCACCCAGAATCCACCATGAACATCCCCTAGGAAGCAGCAGCAAGGGGCCTCATACCAAAAATTTTCCTTCGTTTCTAAGGAGCAGTACCAAATTTTTCCTTCGTTTCTAAGGAGCAATACCAAAATTTTCCTTCGTTTCTAAGGAGCAAGACCAAATTTCTCCTTCGATTCTAAGGAGCAATACCAAAATTTTCCCCTGATGTTGGCCATCCCAAAAAAAAACCTCTTAAATTTTTTCCCCCGGTGGTACCAGAACTCACTTGAACAACACTCAGCGTGCAATCACAACAGGTGGCGTTGACAGCAGTTTGTTCTTTCTCATGCAATTGGCAGAAATTTTGCACCCCTGACAAATTGCAACCTACAAACAGGAAATCCTGTACATTTTCATGAATAATGTGCTTCATGTGCATTGAGAAATTGACTGACCTGAAGAATGCCTCTGGTCTCAGTCTTTCAATGACGTCTGCGCTCCTATGCCCTCCCCCATTTGCCATACCCGTTTGCCAGGGATGGTAATTGCAATGGGCAATTGTTGCACAAGGAGGGAGGAGGAATATGAAAGAAACACACATTCATTGTCGCACCAGTGTTGTTCCCACATTGTTTGCCCGTGTCATCCTTCAAGAGTTCTGTGGAACCCGTGCATATGACTTCTAGAACCAGATGAGCCTCTCAATTAAATAAAACTTTTTCAGCATGCAGCGCAATCTCATACTTTGGGAAAAAAGGCTGCCGGCAGTGCATGGTTGTGGGAAACGAAAGGCAGTTGGCATTTGCATTGCATTCTAGTCCGGGGTGCAAACAAAAGATGGTCACCATGTTTCATACATGCCGGTTACACCTTCTTCTGTTGCACTGCAGGGCGAGAGGTGAAGAGCGCTTTTTCTGATGCTGCTTCTTGTTTTTCCACAGCAGTTGTGGTTTCATGGCTGTGGGACGTGTTGTGGTGGCTATAGAACAAAAAATTTAGGCGTTTATGCCAAGTTTTGAGGCATGCAGGATGAAAATCGTGGCATTGAGGCATCAAGGCATGCCGGTTCTGAGGAGCCTTATGCAGGTCGTTCTTGCAATAAACAAAGTGTAGATATAGTATCTCTTCAGAACCCGATCTTCATGTTTACTGCCTTTTGGGGAAAACTTTCAGTCAAGTTATGCATATAGCATAAGGCCCACACATCTATGTCTCCCCTCTGCCTTGGCAAGGTTGAAACAATTTGGCCTGCCCTCAAGTTTTTTTTTCGAATTTTTCATGTGTACATGCATGGCTTTCTTGATGATGCAACCCTTCGGATGACAAACAAATACCCAACATGTTTTAATGCCTTGCTGGTGGCTTGTTGTGGCTTGCTCTCCAAGCAAAGGAGTGGGTGCATAGTTGTGCTAATTTCCTTCATTTGCCCACGAGGGAGCAATTCACGTCAAGTAGGGCACTAACATCCAACTTCCTCACATACTACTTTAGGGGCACAATTGGAAGGGGGTCAATTTGGAGGCTTCTTGGGACAACATGGCTTAACAGTGACCAGTGACCAGTGGTGCAAGGATTCCCCCACAATGGTGGACACAAGATGTGCTGAGCCGTCACTGCCTTGTTGGAACAGCTTGTGCACGCTTTCAAGCGGCTGGCTGCCCAGGATCCTAGTTGCATGCTACAATGGTATCATGCTGGGTTGCTCACTGTCAATCATTCTTGTCAATGCGCTAATGACCATTTGGAGGGGGTAGATTGACTCCTTGTGGGCATGTTTTGCGAAACAGACACTGTAGTCTGTAGTCTGGCTTGGAGCTATTGGCCGACAAGCCACAATTGTTGTGCTGTGTGATATAGGGCTAGATTGTTGAGCACAGGACTATGACAACACCGAGGCCATCCCATGAGCATGATTTGAAGCAGTTGGACATAGGAATTGGGTTGCTTTTGGAAGCAGCGAAGGGCTTGTGATGCACACATGGCCTGCTAAGGGTACAATGTGCTCAAGTGGTTGCCATGCATGCCCCGCAAGCCGCAAGTGTGGGGGTCTTCTCTCATAGCATTGCATGTCATGGCCTTGGCTGCCGCTCAGGCGCGAAAGGGATTGGAGATGAGCATTGGAGATGTGGTTCCTTCCCGTCCATTGCACACCAATCATGCGCATAATGTGCAGCCCCTTGACTTGCATGGTGCACATGGTGGGGCGCCCTACTCCAAAACATGGTTGGCCTCTACCATGATTGATACTAGCGGTAATCTTGTGAGCCGTAGCATGCTAGCTAGGTATCCAGCGGAGCCAATCCCAATAGTCCTATGCCTTGATAGCATGAGGGAGGCCTCCAGCTTTTTGCATGCTATCAAGCACGCCTCTGGGCATTTCATGCAAGGCAAGGTGGCGTAGAGTGAGACCTGTGCACGTCACCTTTTTGGCAGGTTTCTAGTAGTGTTAGGGGACAAAAGCTGTCCACGAGAAATGGGTGATCCTCCCCACACAAACGGTGAACGCTGACCTAAATGATCAAAGTGACTATGACACCAACAGTCACAAAAACCTTAAAACTCATGTGGTCCAAACCTTGTGGTTGGCACGGCAAAGCGAGGCAACACGGAGACTTATCAAAGTAACATCACAAACCAAGCTGAGAATGCAAGAATGTAGTGTGTGCCTATGCGTATGCCCTTGCCTATGCGGGGCAAGGCAAGGGAGCACCGGGGCTGCTAATGGGACCACTATTGCACCCGTAGCCACTTCTGCCACCCCACCATTGCCAAAGGTGCCCTAGGGCTAACACTCCAAGTTTGCCTTCCTCAACGACCTCTTGTGTTGTGTGCGCTAGCCGTTTGCAATAGCAGGACTGAGAGTGTCTTGTTGGTGGAGCTGGCGGCGTAGAGACCTTTATTGGCAAGGTCTTGCCCACACCTCCAAGAGCTGGGGTTGACAATTGTATCCTTCCATGGTGGGGTGCACATGATTAGGTCAGCCTTAGGGATCTACTATAAAGCAAGCTCCTATAGGGGTAGTAGGTTGGGTGCGAGGGGAGAGATATTGCATCACAACCTGTATTTCAGTGCATAGGGCTTGGTGTGCGTGCCACCAGTGGTGAAGAGGCAACAAGATGGTGATGCATGTGAGCTAATGTGCACATCCAAATGAGTGGCATAGAGCAGTTTGGGGGAGCCAGCAAGGTGGACGTACACGAGTGCCCTTTTGTGCCGGTGCGCAACACATCTCGACAATCCCGTTGTGAAAAAGGCGCCTAGCCTTACTGCGCCGATGTTGGCAGTGCACTCCTTGCCCTTCTTCCTTCCAGAGGCTAGGGAACAGCGGAAATGTGGCTCAAGTACAACCCCAACCTTGTGCTGGACTCCAGCATATCCCCCCAACCCCCCTTGCAAAGGGTTGGGACACCACCACAGCAAGTGTGGCGAGGCGGTGGCCACACTAACTGCAGCAACAATGGCAGTGGGATTCCTGAGGTCGCAGATGCGGCCAGGGTCAGAGCAGGCAGGGAGTGGGTGAGGGCAAGGGACGGGAGCCACTGGATCCCCATGACTAGCCCTGCTCAGAACATGCAGGCCAAGCAAAGGCTGAGGTAAGGGCAGGGCAAGGGTGGACCGGCGTCGTGGACGGACGTGGGGCCCCAAGCAGCCACCATCACTGTGGGTCACTATGGGCCAACCATACCCCCTACCCCCCCACCCAACCACCACCCCTCTTCCAATTCCACCTCCATTGCACACATATTGCCCCGGCCCAATTCCACCATCCAGAAGTCTATGAATTGCTGCTGTAGTGGTTTGAGAGAGCCTCTTCTTTGGGTAAAATGCCCGGAAACATCAAAAAAGTGCCGCACTGTGGACACACCGTGTGCGTGCAACAGCACCCCCTTGGTCCCCATTTGTTGGTCCTTCTTGTGTGCCATGTCTTCGAAGGGGCCAGGCTCAGGGTGCAGACCAGAAGCTCTGCCCCCCCCCCCCCCCTGTACACATTGCATTCTGCGCACATTCATATGCACATACACGGCTGCTTTGTTGGAATTCTGTTGATTGACATTCAAACAATGTCGAGCAACCACCTCGTGCTTGAATGGTGAAACCTCACTGGTTGTTGTGCAAGGGGAGGGGAGGGGTTGGGGGGCGCACATGCATGTGGCCTGCAACATACATCTGGTGACACTTTGTGTGTTCATGGGAGCATTGTCCATGCTTAGTGCAGCACTGTGTGTCTCATGGTGCATGCCACAGACACACAGAAAAAGTGCAGTGGGTTGTGTGTGCACATGATGCAGTAATTCTGTGTCCTCTCTGATGTCGTATAGGTTGTGAAAGCATGTTTCTACTCCCACAAGTGCATGCCGCATGCGTGCTGTAACCATGTGTGTGTTCTCTCATAGGTCCATGCAGTTCATTCTTCCCTCAAAGTATACGTCTCTTACGGAGGCCCCCAAACCAACCAATAAGCTTGTGCATTTAGTCAAGCTCCCAGAGCGATTGCTTGCAGTCGATGAATACACTGGTTGGACAAATCCTGTGGACACCAGCGCTCGTGCTGTCCGCATTGCACAGGCAGTCGAAGCTGCTGGGTTCAAAGTAGTGTACACAGATGCGGGGCAGCCCAAGCTGTCATTGGCGCGGTACAATCCCCCATGGACGATCCCATGGCTCAGACGGAATGAGGTTCAGGTTGTTTTGCAAGAATGAGATTGCGGCTGTGTCGTGATAATGTACAGAGTGCAGAGGGAGATGTTTGTCGTTCTGGCTTCTATGACATGAACTTTCCAGGGTACCCAAACCCCTGTTCCTGCTGCTGACAGCGTTTTCAGGTGTCCCATTTGTGTTGTCCTTTGATCCTATTCTGTTTTTTTGCTCAAATGGTTTCCGTGTTTTTGGAGCCTGAGAGAAATTTGCGAATTGCGGATGAAGTTTTGAAGGTTGAAGGATGATTGCAGATATCATTGCGGCTTGCCGGAATGCGCGTTTCATGCTGTATGCCGATAGCGCTGACGTACAGAATTTGGTTTTGGTTGCGTCAATGCATGCTCTGCCAAACAGACACTTCGATTTAAACGGGAAAATGGGATATGTAGGAGAGACCGGTGAGAGACCGGAAAGGGAATATTGAAGGGATGGAGATATGAGAACCTGGATGTTCTTGCTCCGGTTTGTTTCCACCGAAGAATAATGCGGTGTGGTGATTGCTTGCCTTGCATGAGGATTGTAGGACACACAGCTTTGCAGCACCCACAGAGCTCACCCGCAGAGCTCTACAAGACCCACGAATTTCTGCAACACCCCAACACCGACAAAGCTCTGACACACAGAGCTCTGTCAAACCCACAGAGCTGTGCAACACCCACGGACGAAACAGGGGGTGCAGGCGAGACATGAACGGGGACATTGAAAGATTTGGGGGATGTCGCAATATGTCTGCAGGATGGGTGAGTGTGCAATGTGGAATTTTTGGAATTGTGTTGGTATCTGTGAACTGCTGTAATATTTGAACTATGCTTGTGGTGGAAAAAAAATCATGAAGGGAAAGGGACGTCAGCTGAGGAGGGGAGGGGGGGGCACATGAACACCAGTGCCAGGCTTTGGCTTCATGTGATTTTGCTGCAAATACAGCCACAATGAGTCTTTTTTATGCGTGCGTCCGCTTGTTTTATACGCATTTTGGCATGTTTATAGATTGGTACTGAGTCATTGCTGGTTTACCAGGCGGTTAATGCTTGCAGAAGCTCTTCTGTGGCGGCAAAAACACGAATTCCTTGTTGATTGCTGCAATCACACAACATGTCGTGAGCAACCACAGGTTGATTATACCAATTTGAAGTCTCTCCATCCATTGACGTTGTCTGCACTTTGTTCAGCAAAGCAGGATGTGTCCCCATCTTTCTCATCGATCGCCCCCTTCACCGCTGTTGAGACAGGGTTGACTCCTGATCGGTTTGATTGAGGGATGTCCTGGGTCATGACATGTCCATTGATGTGGATCCTGACGTGGTACAAGTGGCCAGTTGTTGGGGGCCAAGGAGTGTGGTCTACCCATGAATCACCGATGTGTTCTGAGGCCTTATCCATAACAAGAACGCTAGGGTTTAGCGGGTATACCCATGAGTGTCTTTGTCTTACTTGCTGCCAATGCAGTCACCTGGAACTTTTTCGCCCTGGTTTGCTTTTATTGGAGGCTGAGTGCCTTGTGAATGTAAGCCATGCGTAGGCCTGTTGATCATTTCTTACAGCTCCACCATGGAGTCATTCCCTGGTCTAGGAAGCTCCACTGAGTGGGTTGCACAGTGGATTGAATTGCCGCCCGCAGGGTGCCAGGCATTGGCTTCCTCAGCTGATCTATTGGTGGATGGTCCACAATGCCCATGAGTGCATGGATGCAGGAAATGACATACACGTATACACAAGTTGATCTTGTGTGCACACAGTCACAGAAAAAGCCAGGCAGTTGCAAGTTGGTTAGGGATCGGTGCTTGGCGGAGCATTAGATTTGGGTCATGCATCCCCCCTGAAGCATCCTGGCGCCCCCCTGATGCCTCAGTTTCCTGACGCCCCCCTGACGCGCCCTTGACACATGGTACATGCGTGTTTAGGCGGATGCCCCCCTGACGCCTCCCTGACGCCTCCCTATACTTCCTTGATGCCTCTCTGATGCACTTGTTCACCTCCCCCCCCATGGGGGGCTTTTAATTTGGGGGCCGGGGAATGGGGCCCCGCCCCCCTCTAAAAGCAGTCCTTATGCCATTATATACGACTCGCGCGCTGAAACGAAACATACCTCAAAAGTCTACGATGCAGCCCCTCTAAATGACCGCCTCGGAGAGCTGATTTGTGCCGTCATATTTGTTTTGGTCAATCATGGCTGTTTTGCAAAGTTAGGACCTTTACAAGGTTTTAACTTCTTTAGCAGCATCCACTAATTCCATATAAGCTAGGGATGCGATTTAAAGGTGCGCTAGCAAAGTTGAGGTGCCGAACAACACTATATATGAGCCACAGGCCCCAAATCCCAAGAAATCCATTTGCCATATTATTTATTTGCTGTGCACGCGTGCGTTTCGCAGTCGCCGGCATTTGCGATCTTTCATTTTGACTGTCCAAAGTGAAATCGGGCTACAGTGCACAAAATTTGGATCTAGGACCACGTTTATAAATGATTCTAAAAGGTGCGTCTTCCTGATTAATTGAAAAACCGCCGTCATTTTTTTTAGCACTGTCTTTCGATTTGACAGTTTTCAGCGCACGCAGCTGCCTTTTTAAGCTCAAAAATGAAAAGAGCACCCCCAAATTGACCGAAATTGCCATTCATTTCGTCAAAATCCGATACAATAGGCCCAAGTTATGAATATGTCAATTTTATGCTACTTGCACCCTGTGTCGCTAATCTTGCCAAATGCACCCTCCGTGTCTTTGCGCTGCTAGCTTAAACACAAGGCACAGGAGTGTTTTTACTCTTGTTTGTCACCGCCCGGCTCCATTTCTATCATAGAAAGGTGACCCGAAAATGGCTAAAAGCGTAATAAGGCTTTTCTTTTGATGGTGCCTAGCACCAGCAAAGGAAAAGCCACACCAAGCACGAAAGACGAAGGATTCATTTAATCTTACTTTTCCACACCCTCCACAACATATCATGTATCATTGCTTCATTGAAATTTCCTCAACATGCTCATCGAATTTTGTTATGAATACCTGATCATGCACGTGCATATTGTGCAATCTGACTTCCGCGTCCGACAGATACCCTTCCGAGGCGATCGCAGCCCGCACATTGCCCTTCCCCATCTCGTGGAGCCCCCCTCCGCTTGTTGCCCTTGACGCTGCTCTGATGCCCCCCTGAAGATTTCTTGACACCCCCCTACGCCACCCTGACACCCTCCTGACGCTTCCCCGACGACCCCTGATGCCCCCCTGACACCCCCATGACACTGTCATCTTGGTAGTGCAAAACCGAGCGGTGTCCAAAAAACACCACACAGGGACATGTGCAGGTAGGCCCGTGGCCCACGAAAATCTTTCAAGAAACAGGTTTCCAGCGAACCACTTACTTTGAATAGGCCGAATCAAGCCTAACTGATGGAGGTGAGACCCAGGGATAGCTCATCGATGAAATTCTCTTTAGTTTGTTTGTGGTTTGGTTTTTTTCTAACTTTTTCAATCTCTTGTTTTTGCATACACAGACAACAAACGATTTCTCAGAAATTCTGTGTGAGTTTTGTGGAATGTTTTTTTTTGTTTTAGCCTTTTGAGTCCCCATTGACAGAGTTTTGGTCTTATAGGCTAGTGCTGAATCGCGATTTGTTTTGCAGGCCTAACCCGGCGTAATAGTTATTCCACCGAGTTGTGCTGCTGTGTTTGATGGTTTGAAAATTCTTAAGAGTGCTTCATTGTTCTTTAGACAGGCATGGATGGTAAAAGGAGAATGACAGCTTTTCGAAAAAGATTATGTTTTGGAACCTGGTAGATTTGAAAATAGCCAGTTTTTAACCATTAGTTTTACAAAAATAATCGTGGTTCCCGATTAATGGTTTTCAAACCGATTTTCCCGATTAATTGTTTGTCACTAACCAAATTGTTGCCATCCGTCAAAGAGAGCCCAAACCAATCGCAGGGCAGTAGTCAAAACTACTTCGGCAGTTGTATTTCACCATGAACCATCGTTCATCGCTAACAAAGCCTCTTTTTCGCCCGAAAGTTAGCCAAAAGTAATAGCCTAAAGGAATTCCAATAATTTGCAAACATTCTCATTAATTGGTTTAAATTAGTTTTCAAAATAACTGTGCCGATTGTTTTGAAAATAACCTCCGTTTTTCCGATTATTGCCAATAAACGGTTTTTCCGATGAATTGGTACAACTGGTCCCAATCCTTAAGTAAGGGATTAAACGTTTTCAAAAAATTGAAATTTCTTACATTTTTTTCAGGAAAATATACCAAGTTTCATGTAAATTTTCCTCCATGAAGTTTCTAATGTTCTCATTTGAATCGCTCCGATAGCTTATATAAAGTACACTTTAACCAAAAACAGATAGGCGGGTTCAACATAATGATTTATACAGTTTTAACAAAGCACAAATAGAACACTCATAGCTCGGGCGCACCGGGTCGGATGTAGATGAACTAAAAGTTAATTTTGATTGGCTTTCTATGTGCTTTTTTATTTTGTGCTCAGAGACGCGGGCTCTACCGCTGAACATTGCAAGATGAAAGATATGTGCCCCGAAAGCCATAAAACAAAATGAACGCAAAAAAGCGCTGTTGTGCAAAGATCGAAACTAATTACAATTCAAGTCTCACATCTCGATACCGGGGCTTGCAACTCTTTTTCTATTTCAATACGCTTTTGGATGGCGTTCAAACATTGAGCCGGATTGCTATCGCCTACTCCGTGAAAGAATTATTTTTGCATTACGATTTTTTTGTGGATTTCGGGCATGTAGCTGGGATGTAATTTTATTTGGTATGTATCTACAGTTTGCTGCTGCACCTCAGATCGCATTGCTAGTTTATCTCGAGGTAGTGAATGTTCAATGCCAAGCAGACAAAGTTGTGAGGTTGCTAATCCTCAAAGGCGAATGTAGTTTATCAACAAACACAGGTATTCGCCAATGCTAATGAGCGCATCAAAGTTGTCGTTTTGCTCGGATTCAAATGCATTAATTCAAGGGGACTAAGTGTGGGCAACGGCCGTTATGGTGAGCCTGATAGCCTGATAGCCTGATAGCCTACCCAGCGAACCGTGCATTGCTCACCTACTTGCCCAATAGTCTGCCCTATGATGGCCCTGCTGCGCATTTCACCCATAGATCGAATAGTAATAGAATGTATGCATGTGGCAAAAGGGTTGAAATGGACTTTGGTGTGTCAGTTTTGTGGGAGCCAAAATCTGCTATGGAAACAAATAGACCAAAACACAAAGCAGCACTGTCCAAAGTGCCCAAGCCTTATCAAAACCGAAACACATTTGGACTGCACAACGTGCCAACCAGTGGTCTGTTTGCTACCCTGCTACGCCAATAGCTGCCCCCCATGAACTGCCAATTTGTGCCACTAAGCACTCTTCTCACCTGTTCTGCTGCTTTTTGTGCACTTCTTTGTTAAGAACAAATACAGACCTCCAAGTAGGAGCACACTCTCGCAGTGCCATCTCAGTGGTGTGCTTTGCCCATGGGCCGCTGATAAACCACCATGAAAAAGAGGTAGGTCACAATTAGTGCACTGTTCATACAGCATGCCTACTCGGAATGGATGATATCCAGAAGCCTTTTTTTTGGTCCTTGTTTTCCTGATGCGGTGACACTAGCCCCATATCCCTTGCCTCTCTGCTGCGGAGGTCACCACCCAACACCACTGATCCCCTTTCCCCCCCTTGTTTTCTTCACTTTTTTTCTCTGACCGTGGCACATCAGCCCTTCCACGGGACCACGGTTTCCGTGGAAGTGGATAGCTTCCATCCCCTTGGACCCCAGGGTGTTTTTCTTGGTTCCATTACTATACGCCTAGTCCTCCCACCTGATTCGCTGTTGCCCCCACCATGTCGCCATCTGTGTTTCATTTTTTGGTATACTTGCTTTGTCCTTCACTTTCGCATCTGCAACCATTAACCTTCAAACACTTGCCCCAGGGGTGCATGTCACTAAACGTATGATGGGCTAGCATGCTAAAGATACCTTGGGCAAGCATTGCAACTTTGTATTAAAGAAAAAGGGAGGTAAGTCACTAGATATTTTACCATCGACCATTAGTGTTGGCTAATGAAGCATGTTTCCAAAAGCAAAAAGATATGGCTGAAATACACCGTGAAGAATTGCTACCAGTCCCATTAACGGTTAAAATTATTTTTCTAAACACTAAAAAGACCATCGGATTACAGCCCATAACTAGTTGTGGCAATTAATTGGCCACACCCGTTCCAAACCCTTGTTGAACAATCACCATGGACCCAAACATATTGTGGATTAGTATGAAGATGCATGAGTCACACGGCAATTGCCAGGGATGATGCAATAGTTGTAGCACTCAAAAAAGGTTTTTGTGCACTAAGCGGGTATAATGCCTGATTGTTCTTTCCGGAGGACATTGGCATGTAGGATGCGGGGATATTGGCTCGGGGTATTATCCACAATTTTCGAAAAATAACCTGCTTGGGTGCATTTTGTCGCCTGTGCATCTCGTTGGGGCATCCTTTGGACACAACCCTGCAAGTGCGCACACCTCACAAACTTGGTGTATCTCAAAATATTTAGCATGCCGGCCATGGTTGCGTGAGTAATCATTACACACTACCTGAATCTCAATTGGTTCCTGATTTTGAGCTAGAAAATTTCATAGACCATTGTCATAGAATCATGAAATCTCACTCAAATGCTATCCTGACCCAGCAAAATGCAAATTAATTCTTGTTCTGCACATCTCATGCAGAATGTTATTGTGACCCAGCAAAATGCAAATGCTGCACAATACCTTATCTCCTTTGCTACCTTGTGATTGCCTTCAACTTGTCAAATTCAACTTGAGCTCCTCATCGCTTGGTATATACCTTCTTCAAAGGGGAAAATGGTTCTGTTTTTTTTTTGAAAAACCCTCCTAGGTGCAAACGACATCTGGCTTGCAGGTTTTTTTGTCACACATACCTGCGTTTAAACCCTAACCCTAACCCCACCAAACTTGCTGCCTGCTATTCCGTTTCCGGGCCAAAAGAGGGGGGGTGACAACCACAATAGTTGCAACGGCACCTGTGTTTAAGATCAGTTTCTTCTGTTCATCATCCAAAATCTCGGCCTACTGAAAATGAAACAGAACAATTTGACAACAACACACTCTCTTCAACAGTCATCGTGTAATCCAGCAAACAAAGCACAAAGCGTCATGGTCGTCCAACATGACATTCAGTTCCGATAAATGTGACCAACAGCCCCAACAGTTTCGTTTGATTCGAAATATGTATGGGGCGAGGTGGGTGAAGCTGTAGCGGAAACATTGCGTCGATTATTCTAGCACTGCACCACCTCAGACATCGGCAAATTATAATTTACGATAAAATCCGAGATTCTTCTTGATGGGACACCACATCGAATGTAGTTTGCTCAGTATTTGATGACGGAAAATTCGGTTGCTGTCCTGGAATGCACCAACACAGATCCAACCTTTTCCCACGCGACAGCATCGTCCAGCAATGACGTCAGCTGTAAGCTTAGATTAGCTAGGGCCAAGCTTATCCCTTTTGAGCAATGAATTGTTGGGCCTGGTCCAGCTTCGCGCTACTACAATTGAATCTAATCTCGGTACTTCATGTTATCGAACCCAACACCTGGCATTGGGAACTGGATCGCGAAATTCTCCACCTCTTGCTTCAAACCCTGCAAACGACAGTGAAATGAAATGACTCGCAAAATTCTGAGGAGGCGGCGCTCGAACGAACCCTTCCCCCCAACTGGGCGATGAATGTTCTCCCTCCCGCTGCGCAAAATGCACCATGGTGCTGGCACCATGCACGATGAACGGTTCCTCAATGCATCAAGAGGCATCACGAATACAACTGCCACGAAGAGAAAAATTCTTCCCCGTGCCTTGGATGCTGCTGAGCAGCTTCTTTTCTCCAGACGCAATTCTCCCAATTTCGGGTCCTCTTATGCCCATCGGACGTGAACCCTAACCATGGTCATCTTCTCTAGCCACCCGTTTCGATCCGGATTCGGCAACGGCCCATCAGAGATGCAGCACGGTTTTCCAAACCAGCGGGGGGTGTGACCTCATTAAAAAACAGACAAATGCAAACCAGAGGTAATGCACTCCACAGTCAGGCATAAATGCATCTTTAACCAGCGGGGGGGGGGGGGGGGTGAGGGGTGAGACTGAATCAAGGTGAATGACTGTGATGATGAAAAACAGATAGTGCAAAAAAAAACCCAATCGGGCCAAAGCACTCCGGAGTAGAGCACAAGTACATTTTTTTTCTCTGTGCCTGGGGGGGGGGGGGGGGCTGAGACCCACTTGAAGAGTGAGGATTGGGATGGAATCGAAAATTGGAGGTACAGACAGAAAGACAGGACAGCAATACAAATTGAGGCCGGGGGGGAGGATCTACTTAATGAGTGTGGATTGGGATATGCGTGAATACGGGGTTGAAAAAAAAGGGGGGGTCTCAAGAGGGCGGCAGGGCACCAGTGTGCTCGTTGAACTCCCCTGGATTGCAGTCACCCAAACTGTCCTCACAGGTCTCACACAGAAGGCAAAATGACGGGGGCATGCTCAAATGACAGGAAGGAGTGCAGACACGCAGACGGGCCCACACCTTCAATTCTTCACACTTGTGCATGCCCTCAACGAAAGCCTTCAGCTGCTTACCACTCTCTGCCTGGATCTTCACGGCAATCTGGGTGGCACGGTCATAAAACTCACCCACCTTGACCATATCCTCCTCCGTGAAACCACGGGTGGTGAGTGCGGGAGTGCCAATACGGATCCCACTGGGAGACAAGGATGATTTGTCCCCGGCAACGGTGTTCTTGTTGACAGAGATACTCACCTCTTCCAACACCTTCTCCATCTTGGAGCCCGTGAGACCCTGAGGGCGCAAATCCCACAGAATCAAATGGTTGTCAGTGCCATTGGACATCAGCTTGTAACCCTTCTCCATCAAAGTCGCACCCAAGGCACGGGCATTGGCCTTGACCTGCTTGGAATACTCCTTGAATGCTGGGCTTGCGACCTGCAGAGGGGCAGAGTGGCGCAACTCCCGAAGATGCGTGTCCCGTCATCCCGTCTGCGGGAGGACCGTAGGTTGTTTTGGATGCTCCTATAGTGCAGCTGGTTCATGAACTACAAACACCGTGTAGGATGTTACACTGCACTACGGAATCCTGCCCGGAGGCAAAACATGCTCTCGCTGTACAAAATCTTTATTCCACATCCGATGCAACAACATCAGAACCGGACGTGCTGTCGAAATGACGGGCTGCACCAGTCAGGTCGAGCGTCAGGCCATCAAATATTGAACCATGTGGGAGCACTCTTCATCGAACGAAATGCTGCACCTGCAGATCCACTTTTTGGTTCTTCACGCCCTGCTGCTGGCGAGGATGCTTTCGAAACGCACAGCGCAGGTGTCCGTAGGAGATTTCGCTCACAATCTAGAACACAAACTGGGGTCTGTGTCATCCCAGGAGAGATGGGTGACAGAACAGGATCAGAACCGAATCACCAGTGTATCTCGTCATGGTGTCTGCACACAAAAATTTTCATCATTTCCTGGGCCAATATTCTGAGACCAAGAATCTTCACAAATACGAACATTGTGGTGCCAAGCATGCAGCAAACGATTCAGCAGCACAAATTCCACTTCAATACAGACACGTGCTGGGAGATGGGTGACAGAACAGGATCAGAACCGAATCACCAGTGTATCTCGTCATGGTGTCTGCACACAAAAATTTTCATCATTTCCTGGGCCAATATTCTGAGACCAAGAATCTTCACAAATACGAACATTGTGGTGCCAAGCATGCAGCAAACGATTCAGCAGCACAAATTCCACTTCAATACAGACACGTGCTGGGAGATGGGTGACAGAACAGGATCAGAACCGAATCACCAGTGTATCTCGTCATGGTGTCTGCACACAAAAATTTTCATCATTTCCTGGGCCAATATTCTGAGGCCAAGAATCTTCACAAATACGAACATTGTGGTGCCAAGCATGCAGCAAACGATTCAGCAGCACAAATTCCACTTCAATACAGACACGTGCTGGGAGATGGGTGACAGAACAGGATCAGAACCGAATCACCAGTGTATCTCGTCATGGTGTCTGCACACAAAAATTTTCATCATTTCCTGGGCCAATATTCTGAGACCAAGAATCTTCACAGATGCACAGCATTGTGGTGCCAAGCATGCAGCAAACGATTCAGCAGCACAAATTCCACTTCAATACAGACATGTGCTGGGAGATGGGTGACAGAACAGGATCAGAACCGAATCACCAGTGTATCTCGTCATGGTGTCTGCACACAAAAATTTTCATCATTTCCTGGGCCAATATTCTGAGACCAAGAATCTTCACAGATGCGCAGCATTGTGGTGCCAAGCATGCAGCAAACGATCTCCTGCTGAAACCATACTCAACTGTTGCAGGTACCTTCTCAACAATTATCCACTTTGAATCCATGGCTACCCCACAGACCGCCGGAATTCATGAGGCGATAAGCAAAGAACGGAATCACAAAATTATTTCGCCCTGCTAATCAGCAAAAAATACTTCAAACAGAACGACCACAAATAACAATTAACCAACACAGTCACGCCCGTGGGCAACCAGTACTCCCTTTCTGACGGCTTGCGTGGTCATGTCATTTCTGACCCTACCCCTTTCCTTGTTGTGTATGAAGCATCACAAATATTTTCCACAAAACCAGACCGTTGTTGCCAGCATGCGACGTGCCGTAAACGCCAGTTTACTCCTCCGCACCACCCATCACACACACGCACACGGAGAAGGCTGCTCGAAATGTTGACGCAACAGGATCAGAACCGAATCACCAACGTATCTCGTCATGTTGTCTGCAGCATACATTTCCTCGATCATTTCCTGGGTCAACATTTTTGTCACGATTGCGTAAGGTCAAAACAATTGTAAGAACCTTTCCCACAAATATTGTACGTGTTACCCCGTGCGCCCATCTTATAACAGGGCCGCAATCCATCCATCCATCCAAGTGTACAAAATGGACAACAACAAATTCGACGTGAGCACACCTCCTTCAGCTGAGTGGCAACACCAGCAATCTGGTGCTCGTGGGGACCACCCTGAAGTCCAGGGAACACAGCAAAGTTGATCTTCTCGGGGAATCCGGTTGGGGCTACAGAGGACAGACAGGAAGAAAGGTCCCGCTCCGAAGCCCACAACCTCCGTGAGGTAAGCCAAACTCCTTCCATCCAGCACCACTGGTGGGTTTCGAAATGCTGCGGGCCACTACTCCAGGGTTCATGCTAACCGGATAGCCGGGGACAGACTGGTACTTATTTCTACGCAGAACGATTCTATCTTGCACTCGCTCACGTCGGGCATCCTCAAAAAAAAAGCATGTGTATGAGCATGTAGTATCATTGACGCCCGGCTGACAATTTGCAACGCCCGGCGTCTCAACATTTCGCTTGGGGTCACGTATAGCAGCATACTTCCATCAGAACGCTTGGTCTTGCGGCTGAAGATCATGCCGGAGCGAGGACCACGCAAACTCTTGTGGGTGGTGGTGGTGACCACATCACAGTACTGGAAGGCATTGTTCTGCTCGCCAGTCGCCACCAAACCACTGATATGGGCAATGTCAGCCAGCAACAAAGCACCACAGTTGTCAGCTGCCTGTCGCACAAACAAAGGCGAGGCGAATGGAGACTGAATGCATCCTACTTGTGCATCTGCAGCTTAATCCCATGCGAACTTCCGGTAACAAGGCCGGACGGACGTCGTGCTAAAACCAGAGCGGCACCCGCCTTTTGCCTTGTTGACAGATCCAGTGGAGAACCTGTCAACCGTGTCTCGGCACGAAAAACGGATGCAGAGACCACACGACCGTCTTGCATGCCGACACCACAGAAAATACAACTCTGGAACGTACGACGTCATGGTGACCGGCCCTTTCGTTTTGTTTGTTTGTTTTTATTCCTTCCGCCGTGCACCTGCGGCGTTTCAGCGAGGAGGTAGGAAAAAAATCTTGGCACGAAGGCAAATGGAGATCACAAGGGAGATCACCATCGTATCGGCACGCCGACATGATAGAAAATACAACTCTGGAACGTACGACGTCATGGTGACCGGACTTTTCGTTTTATTTGTTTTTTTTTAAATTCCTTCCGCCGTGCACCTGCGGCGTTTCCGCGAGGAGGTAGCAAAAAAATCTTGGCACGAAGGATGAATGGAGAGATCATAAAAAAGATCTACCATCGTATAGCATGCCGACACCACAGAAAATACAACTCTGGAACGTACGACGTCATGGTGACCGGACTTTTCGTTTTGTTTCAATTCCTTCCGCCGTGCACCTGCGGCGTTTCCGCGAGGAGGTAGGAAAAAAATCTTGGCACGAAGGATGAATGGAGAGATCATAAGAAAGATCTACCATCGTATAGCATGCCGACACCACAGAAAATACAACTCTGGAACGTACGACGTCATGGTGACCGGACCTTTCGTTTTGTTTCAATTCCTTCCGCCGTGCACCTGCGGCGTTTCAGCGAGGAGGTAGGAAAAAAATCTTGGCACGAAGGATGAATGGAGAGATCATAAGAAAGATCTACCATCGTATAGCATGCCGACACCACAGAAAATACAACTCTGGAACGTACGACGTCATGGTGACCGGACTTTTCGTTTTATTTGTTTTTTTTTATTCCTTCCGCCGTGCACCTGCGGCGTTTCAGCGGGGAGGTAGCAAAAAAATCTTGGCACGAAGGATGAATGGAGAGATCATAAAAAAGATCTACCATCGTATAGCATGCCGACACCACAGAAAATACAACTCTGGAACGTACGACGTCATGGTGACCGGACCTTTCGTTTTGTTTCAATTCCTTCCGCCATGCACCTGCGGCGTTTCAGCGAGGAGGTAGGAAAAAAATCTTGGCACGAAGGATGAATGGAGAGATCATAAAAAAGATCTACCATCGTATAGCATGCCGACACCACAGAAAATACAACTCTGGAACGTACGACGTCATGGTGACCGGACTTTTCGTTTTATTTGTTTTTTTTTATTCCTTCCGCCGTGCACCTGCGGCGTTTCAGCGAGGAGGTAGCAAAAAAATCTTGGCACGAAGGATGAATGGAGAGATCATAAAAAAGATCTACCATCGTATAGCATGCCGACACCACAGAAAATACAACTCTGGAACGTACGACGTCATGGTGACCGGACCTTTCGTTTTCAATTCCTTCCGCCATGCACCTGCGGCGTTTCCGCGAGGAGGTAGGAAAAAAATCTTGGCACGAAGGATGAATGGAGAGATCATAAAAAAGATCTACCATCGTATAGCATGCCGACACCACAGAAAATACAACTCTGGAACGTACGACGTCATGGTGACCGGACCTTTCGTTTTGTTTCAATTCCTTCCGCCATGCACCTGCGGCGTTTCAGCGAGGAGGTAGGAAAAAAATCTTGGCACGAAGGATGAATGGAGAGATCATAAAAAAGATCTACCATCGTATAGCATGCCGACACCACAGAAAATACAACTCTGGAACGTACGACGTCATGGTGACCGGACTTTTCGTTTTATTTGTTTTTTTTTATTCCTTCCGCCGTGCACCTGCGGCGTTTCAGCGGGGAGGTAGCAAAAAAATCTTGGCACGAAGGATGAATGGAGAGATCATAAAAAAGATCTACCATCGTATAGCATGCCGACACCACAGAAAATACAACTCTGGAACGTACGACGTCATGGTGACCGGACCTTTCGTTTTGTTTCAATTCCTTCCGCCGTGCACCTGCGGCGTTTCAGCGAGGAGGTAGGAAAAAAATCTTGGCACGAAGGATGAATGGAGAGATCATAAAAAAGATCTACCACCGTATAGCATGCCGACACCACAGAAAAAGACGCAACTACGCCTGACCCTTTGTTTTCTTCTAATTCCTTCCTGCGTGCGGGGCATGTCAGTGAGGAGAGAGGAAGAAATATGCTTCATGGCACGAATGACAGATAGACGCTCTGGCATTCCTTCAGTAAGGTGCATTCATTGCTCAGTGGTCCCGCTCTCTCGCGAATGTGTCCGGGAGTCCCGGAGCGGATGGAGCTACCATGCAAAACATCTGCAATCGCATGTCGCATGCGGACATCACAGAAAATACAGCCCTGTCACGCACGATTGTCTTTCGTTTGAATTCAATGCTTTCCGCCGTTTCCCTGCGGAGCGTCAGCTAGGAGAGAGGAGAGGATATGTGTGTGTGACACTGGTCATGCATCTTGGCACGAACGACAGATGGACAGACACAAACGTGGAGTCACTCCATCGCTTAAGCGTGCCAATTGGTTTGGTCGAAAGCCTGTTCGTCGTTGTGAGTTCGCACTCCCAAGCGAACCGCCCGCAGAGGAAAACATCACAGCTGGCCGCACATATTATGCAAACCATATTGCGCATACTGCAGACGACAAGACAAACCACACTCTGGTGGGTTTTCTGGTGGGGGGGAGGGCGGGCTGCTCCTGGCGAAAGGAGGCTTCGCAAAGTACACGTGGTACACATGTTCTGCAAACCACGATAACGTCGGCCGAAGGTCATACTTTAAACCCAGTACCGCAATTCGGAGACCACAACAAGGAACACCACTACAATGTCCCATCTGCGGGGTGTGCAAACCGGAGAGACCAACCCCTCATGAGTTGATTGAAGCAATCCCACAGAGACCGCAGCAGAAGAAAAACGTCTCTGGTGCCAGTTCCTGCCTGGCTGCATACCTTACGGAAGCGGTCGAACTCGATCTCACGTGGGTACGCACTGGCGCCAGCGATCAGCATCTTAGGACGGAAGGCCAGAGAGAGCTTGTCAAGCTCGTCGTAGTTGATGTACCCATCCTACGCGAGAGACGTATGTGAATCCGCACAGGGTTTTGACTGAAGACTCCCGCTTCATAGGACGTCACGCACACCTGATTCACGTGGTACGGCAAAGACTCAAAGTAGATGGAGGTTGCAGAGATCTTCTTCCCGGCAGCAGTGTAATACCCGTGCGTCAAACTGCGGTGAGGAGTTGCGGAGGTTGGAAAGAAGTTTGGGCAAAGAACGAAGGCGTAAGCAACTGTCCGAGAACATACTGTCCACCGTCAGGCAAGTCAAGACCCATGATACGGTCGTGAGGGTTCAAAAGACCAGTGAAAACCGCAAAGTTGGCCGGACTTCCGGAGTATGGCTGAACATTGACAGCCCACTCCTCAGGGTCCAAGCCGTATGCGGCCAACGCACGCTTCTTGCACAAGTCCTCGATCTGATCGATGAACTCGTTTCCACCATAGTAACGAGCACCACTCTCACCCTCTGAATACTTGTTGGTAAGAGCGGAGCCAAGGCACTCCATGACTGCCTTCGAGGTGAAGTTCTGAGAACAGCAGTCACCAGTCAGTCATAACATACGTCCAACTCTGGTTTGGGATGAAACCAGAGTTCCGGAAACGAGACCAGACGTGCGAGCATACTTCACTGGCAATCATTTCCAGCCCACGGAACTGGCGGCGCTTCTCCCTCTCAATGAGATCAAAGATCTCAGGATCATGGATCTCCAAGGTGGGGTCATTCAAAGCTGGACGGGCCTAGATGCCAAGCAGTGACATGTCAGAACATTATAAATTTGAAAAAAAGCATTAATTCGGAACTTGACATCAGTTCAGCAAATTACCACATACCATGTTGCACAAAAGAAAAGTTGAAGGTGGAGATGCGGGAGATGCGGAACTGAATGTAACTGCCCGGTCTGATGAATACTTTCGAGTTTTCGGGTGAGATCTTTTGGCCGACAGTAGTTGTGATTTTCTGCACGATTTCACTGGTGGATACCATTCGCCGAATTTACGGATGGAGAACTTCAGGTGCGTTTGAGTGATTCATCATCGTCTGCAGGGTCCGCGTGTTTGGTTGCACTTCTGCCAGGATGTTAAAATCGAGGTGAACCTTTCCAAGTAACATTCGCCTGGCACTCTGGAGTTCTTTGCGCGCTCCTTCCACCTGTCACTTTGCAGGCACTCACCAACCGAACAGCCAACGGTGTATTACAATTCTTTATGCAACACAGAAGGGCACGGCTCGGCAACTTTCCCAAGAAGCAGCTTCGGAACTGCTCCAGCTGGGAGTTAAGACAAAGGTATTACGGGTTCTTAGCTTAGTCTTGACAGAACCTGTTGCTTCGATGAGTGGTCAGCGATCTCGCAAGATGTGGAAAGCACACAAAATCTGCTCATACATGGCTGCATATTTGCGGTATGGTGTAGGTAGTCAACCTTGCAGACTACGACCCAGAAGATTTTCCTGCCGAGCGGTTTGTCGCCTTTATTACAGCGACTTATGAAGGTGGCCAAGCTCCAGTTGCGGCACAAGATTTCTTCAAGTGGCTGGAAGATTACACTATGGATTTCCGCGTCTCCAAGGACGTGTTTGCACCAATAAACTACACCATACTTGGACTAGGTGTGCGGGTTCAACTGCATGGCGTCGGTGTGTGAATTTCGCCCTTACATTGCGAGCTACGTCACGATATATCGAATGTACCCGCCCATCAAGTGCACCGCGCGCATATCAACTGGTGTGCTGCGTCTATCAGCCTTTTCAATTGCGTTTTGCACTGTGTCGTGCGTATGTCACCCTTTGTAGTGCAAAAAGTACGTGTTGCACGTGCAAAAACCAGCTCCTCCGTGCAAAACATATCACGTTTTTGTACACAACCCAAGTTGATGGGCGGTCATCCTCCATTGCCTGAGAACCCCAGTTGGCACTGGTGGAGCTTTCTTGCAAGCCGTCAACTTGTCTCGCCGCATGTGTCATCGGGTTCGTCCCAAATCGTGCGGTTTGTGCGCGACGCAAACCTACCTTGTTTGCCTGATGCAGCCTCGTATCAGAGGGACAGTGGATGATGAACTCCACTGGCTGTACGATCGGTTGTGCACTCGCAGTGCACCGTTGGGGTTACCTACGTATTTCACCTGCGTGTCTCCTCAACTGTTCTCACCGTACCACAGGCAACAGCGTGTATGCGGACAAAGGCCACTACAACCGTGTGGCTGTGGATTTGGACAAGTGGTTGCAAACACTACATGGACGTCGCGTTGCGCAAGTGCAGTTGGCCGATGAGCAAGAAGGGCTCTTGGACGCTTGTAAGCAGTGGCTTGAGGTAAGGTTGCGCGTTTCGTTCATCTCCCAGCGAGTAACTTCCTTCTGCGTCATGCGATACCACTTCCCTGTATGCCTTGTGTATTCACGATATTCCTGGTACTGGCGCAGTGCCACTGGCGCCCTGCTAGTCTCAGCTCAACAACCAGTTTGTACGTGGTGGCTGTCCCTGGTTGCCTGTTACCGCAGGTGCACGTGTGTCACAGTTTGTGCAAAACCTACGGCTTTCGAAAATTGTCGCTCAGGAGTTGAAGGTTGTTGGGGTTCGATACGCCAATGCAGAACCTTTGCCTGCTGTGACTGAGTCCCCAGTCAAACTGCATGCAAATGCGAGTATGTTTCCAACGTGGCATGGGCATTTCGTCATTCCGTTCAGTGTTGACACAAGTGGGTTGCACTTTGGGCGGGTTGTCACTCCAGCGCCCGCGTATCACCAGCGCGCAAGATTTGCGCTTAACCATAACAATGAAGGCTGCAAACAACGTCAACCTTCGTCAACAGCACATCGGTGATTTTCAATCACATGGATTGTGTCATCGGTGCTTTTCATTACTTGCACAAAAAATGTGGGAATTCTGACCGGACTCTTTCGGGTCACCCTTGACAGCTCTTCGGTTACATTCAACTTTTCGTGGGGCAAGGGTGCAGTGCGATGTGGCAAACAGCTGTGCCTCGTCGTGCGACCCCTCGCGCCCACAGCTTCGGAAGCTGGCAATGCAGCAGAGGAGGACGAACAGGAGGAAGAGGAAGAGGAAGATGATGGAAATGCGGACGATGATACCATGAGCACACCGTCTGCAATGACAGACCTCGAAGACTTGGGTGAGGTACCGTTCTGCGTTGGTCGCTTTGTTCAACGCCTTCGTGGCACGGCCGTGTGATCCAAAAAAGGCGTTCTGACAAGCTGTAGCGGTTACCTCAGCGATCAAAGTCTCTGCCCCGCGCCATCTCCAGGCAGGGGGTGCTCGGAAAATAATTCAGGGTCAAGCGGTGGGCTTCACGATTCAGCAGAAGGTCAAAGCAGAATTCTAAAGCAACCGTTTGCCTCTCCCAAAAGGGCTGCTGCAAGAAGATCCGCGTCCCCTCGTTGTTCCCTCAGTTTCAAATAATTGACATCACTGGTTGGCCATTCAAATGCTTTCTCTTTGCGTCTTTCGCTTTCGGATACCTCCGAAGAATAATCCCAAAGCTATGAGTTGATGCATGCTTCTGACAGCCAGCGGCTGCTCCGTGCTCACAAGCCCAGTCCCCTCCGCAGAGTTGCATGACAGAGTTGCATGACAACTGGGCACTGGAGGATCCCTCCTCCATGTGAAGTGATTCCGAGCATTCGATACACTTTTGGCGTGACATCACACTCCCTGAGATTGCCTCCTTGGCATCACGTTTTGCAGATTTTCGAACCAGGCTTGGAACCGTAATTTTTCAGCGGTTGGTTGCTGGGTGGTCACATACTTGGGATCATTTGGTTGTTTGAGTGTTGCCTGAAAACTTCCCCTGAAATTTCAGGACCACTGGGGTGCAGGGCTCGGGGGTCTGGTGGTATTTCTGGTGGTCTGCGTCATGAAGCACCAGAAGGGCTTTCTGCAATTGTTGTGGCACACGCTTTGTGTCTGTGTGTGTCTGGATTTTCGAATGGGTTTTACAACAGATTTATGGCAAGAAGACCAATGCAGAGATGTTGAATCCCAGGCTCCGCAACTCTTTGACCAAACAAGGGTACAAGCTGATCGGGTCCCATTCCGGTGTCAAGTTATGCAGGTTTGCCCTGTGTGCAGGCCCTGATAGTACTGGAGGATATGCGTTGCCGCTTCATTCCAACAAGCAGCCTCGAGCGGTTCCGTCAGTGTACATCACCAAATCCCCAAACCGCATCCCCCGGCCAGCCAAGAAGATGTCGTTCTGCTATTGGTTGGTTGTGTGTTACTGCCATGCAACCAATTTGGTCTGCTCGCGGCGGAGTACATGAGTGAAAGAGTGCTGGAAGTTTTGGTTGGGCTGTCAAGGCTTGCCTCTTGCGATGGCAACGAAGCTTTTCGTCTCTGCAGGTGGACAAAAGCAATGCTCCGAGGCCGTGGGGGCTGCTACAAGCACACATTCTATGGCATCAAGAGTTATCAGTGCATGGAGATGACGCCATCCCTTGCCTGCGCCAACAAATGTGTTTTCTGTATGTTCAACTGCTCTGAATTGCTGTGCATGTTGCTTCACGATTTTTTTTTTTTTGCAGATTTTTGCTGGTTCCATGCTCTGCTCTGCATTTCATCTTCCCACAGGCTGGCGGCATCACACTAACCCTGTTACCAAGCAGGTGCTTCCCATCCTTCCTGTTCTCAGTCCAGTGGGCGGGCGTGCGTGCGTGAGTGTTGCCGGTGCTTGTGTCTCTGCCTGCACACAATTAGTGGCTCTGATATTCTGATTTGTGTCATTGATGGCAAAATTCATCTGCATGCAGTGGCGATGGAAGATGGATGACCCAGAGTTCTTGGTTGAGCAATCTGTGGATGCACACGTGGGAATGATCAACACGTTGAAGGGTGTTCCTGGAGTGAAGCCAGAGAGATTGCAGGAAGTATGCCATGCCTGCCCGACGCAGCTGCGGTTGAGCAGCCCACGCTTCTGCAGTGCAAAGTCACGTTTTGGTTGTGTTGGTTGTGGGGTTGACCTACTGCTTGCAAACGTTCTGTTCTTCGTCCACGTTTGCATTGGTTCGGACCCTGCATGTTGGTTGATGTCGCTTGTCCCTTACCAGAGTCAGTTGTGGCTCTGCCAACCACGCACCCCCAGCTTCCTGCATCATTGAGGTACGGTGGTGCACACATGGTACTGTCCGCGGCTTGGTTTCTGATGCTCATTCGGTTGCACCTACTGCCTCTTTGGCGTCATCTATTGTTGCTAATCATCCGCTGCCTGAAGGCAGACATGAACATAGCCAGATGATGACCGTGCTGCTGGTGAAAATAATATTTTCAGTCGTGGCAAATGCAACAGTCGACGTGGGCACACCGCGTGAAAGGACAGTTTTGTGAGAAAGATGCCTTTTTGTGTTGTTGTAAAATTGGGTATTTGCATGAACGGGGCAAAGGTTTCGACATTAAACATGAAGTGTTCAGACCGGCTGGTGCTGCTAAAGGGGGTTCAGCACCAATGTACGGCAGCCTCAGCCCGCAGCGCCCTCAAATGGGCTCATTGCAGGGCAAAAGGGACGTATTTCATGCATTCCATCGCCTGGACCAGTCATCGAAGCTGCCTCTAGCAGAGGTCACGAGGGGCCGCTGCCAGCCAATGCCATTAGGGCGTGACAACAAGTGTCTTCATCCTCACCACCTCGGAACACATGCTGTTTTGCACATTTTGCATGGAACGTCATGCTTCTGACAGGGGTCTGAGAGATTTTTCGTTTGTCAAGTAGGCACCATGCAGAAACCTCTTTGTGGTTTTGGGGGATTTCTTGGTTCCTCTGACGGGGCTAAAAAGGAGCACCTAACGAGTGTGAACCATGGGCAATGGGTGAAAGCAAAGAAAAGTGTGCACCCCCTCAGCTTTCCCAAGGTGACCCCAGCACAGCCAACAGAAACTACAGCAGTCAGAAGTAGTTCTAGCTCTAATGGCAGCAATACATCCAGCTCTAGTAGCAGCACCCCTATTTCAGCCATTCCCAGCACAAGTAGTGGCAAGAGTCCTGCACGGAGCGGCAGTCCTACACAGAGCAGCAACCAACAGCCTCAGGGAATCACAGGAGGGACCCGGCCAACGATAACAACAACAGAGCAGCAACAGGGTTAGGGGATAAGACAGAAAATACCAAAAAGATAACGAAGCAGAAAAATAAAAACAAGAGAAAACAAGCAGTAAATGTATGTCATTGTTCAGGGCAGGGATGCTGGAACTGGGAGAGCGCTTTGGCTTCAATTTGACTGACAAAAAAATGCACCCCACAGAAGAGGGGGGGGGGGGGATCCGGGTGGGTCCAAAGTTGGGTGGGTGGGTGGGTCTCATCCAAAATACCCCTGCCCCTCTTATAAACGCCTGCCAGGCATGTTCTCCCACGGTTTTTCCCAGGTTCTCAGTAACTATCCTCAGCACATGTTGGATGCATTTCAGATACATGTTTCCGTTTCCTCTTATGTGATTTTTAAGGAGATTTCCGGTCGCTACTGCCTGCCCAAGGGTGCCTCTTGGACGATACACCGCCGTGTACAAGTGGAAGAGTGGTGCGGGTTCTCACCTCTGTGCCACTTGCAGACGTTTTTTTTGTGTATGCCCGGAAAATGATGATGCAAAATACTGGTTTTGGCGCTCCAAGCGGTGGCACTGGGACGATTGGTGGACTGCAGGGCAGTCGCATCAGTCTGATCAGCAAGAGTGAAATCCGCTATGAGGGTTTCCTCTACAGCATCAATCCTGATGAGAACACCGTGGCTCTGCGCAACGTCCGCATGTTTGGCACAGAAGGTAAGCTTCATCCCAACCTTGCAGCGCCAGGGTCCGACCCGAAACAGACCACTGTACTCCACCTGTGCACGCCAAGGGGGTTGCATTCCACTGGTGTCTCCACAGGGTAGTGTTGACAGGGTGATGCCAAGACGACGGGGATGTAGAAAAGGTGACCTGGATGGCAATGTTTTGTGTGATACCTCCACCGTGCAAAGGGGTGCAAAATAATGCCTGCACTGCCACGATCACCCTGCAGGGGTTGATGTTTGAGGTTGTGTCGTGGCTTCGCTGTTGGGGCTTGTTTGTCCTGCTCGGCTGCGCCAACTACCAGCACCATGAGGTGGAGGGGGGGGGGGGGGGGGGCAACTACTACAAAGGGGATGGCCTGGCCAGCCAGCCCCATCGCTACCGGGTGCCAGGGCAACCCCTGCTCAACCGGCATCAGGTGGGGGGTGTCTCCCGCAGCCCAGATGGGCTGTGTGCGCAACAGGAGCGGGAGCCCATCAGGGGCAGACCAGCCGTGAGGGGGAAAAGGACACATGGTGGACGGCCAGGACAACGTGTGGAGGAACAGGGCACCTGGGCCTCACGCACACAGCGAGGCAGGCTACAGACGGCCTGTGGACAGAGGCGCGTGGTCAGCAAAAACAGCCAAATGACCAGCACATCCTCAATACGCCAACTACTGGGCGCCGCTGACGAGCAAACGGCACACCCCGCCACATTCAGCACAGCCCCGGCACACCAACCACTGGGCTCCGCGAACGCGGAAACGACACCAGCAAGAGCACCGGCCGACAGAAAGCAGCGACCCGACGCAACATGCGAAGGGAAGAACGGGTGATTGTCCAGGGCCCCGTAAAGGAGCAACAACCAGACGGAATGTCACACGGGGGGGGGGGGGTATCAATAGCAGCCGAGCCACCACCGCCAAGGGAGCAGCGGGACTAGACATAGCTGCGGCGCTGGGCGTGGTGCCAGCGGCTATGGAGGACAGTCCACGCAGAAGGCGGAACTATGCTCCCCCTGCACAATCCGTGGGGAAGAGCTCCTGGGCCTGGGCAGTCTCTGGATGTGTTGCGGGGATGCCAGGTCCGGTCGAGCACAGGCGCTCATCCGACGGCCCGCAGCGGTGTTGGGGATGGTTCCCGATGGTGTCCGGGAGCCGGGCATCGCTGTGATCAGTTGAGTGACCTAGTTGCTGGGGTCCTCCTGACAGGGCTAAGCAGACCCTAGTGGTGAGTGCCATACTTCGCTTGAGCGAACCGGCGGGGGGTAATCGCCGAGACCACCACTGGGGGCCTGCAGCGCGGGCGCCACACCACGGGCTGGGGTCTGAGCGAAGGTTAATGCCGTATGGATCCTTAATGTCTTGACCACCACAACCCGCCGCCGATGGAGAAACAGAAATGGTGGGGTCAAGACAGCGGCTTGGCGGACCTTCATGAGAAGAAGGAGAAGACCGACACTGCATCATGCGGTGAAGGATAAACGGGTGACTGTCCTGGGCCCCGTAAAGCAACCAGAGATGGACTTTATGTCACACAGGGGGGGGCAACTGCTGGGCACCACTGACGGGGCCTGATGGGGCCTGGTGTCTTTGGCCAGCGCATGGGCAAAACCGCACTACAGTGGCGCGGCCATTCCTGCAATGCCGGCAATCTCGCTTGGTGTATTGCTAAGCGCTGCAACAGCAAAAGCGTTGTCCAATCGAGCCTGAAGCCACTCGAGTTGCCGGTGTCATGTGTACAACGTTCTGCCGAGCAGTACTGGATTTTGCAGAGGCCAAGGTACCAAGGAGTGCAGCCCCCCCCCCCCCCCCCAGAGGAGGTGATTTTTTTTTGATTGGGAGGGGGGTCTTGTTGACTGGAGAGGTGACAACAAGCACATTCGTACCTCATAATTCATACAGGTCGTAAAAAGGAAGGCCCTCAAATCCCTCCTGGCGACCAGCTGTATGAGTTCATTATCTTCCGTGGCTCTGATATCAAGGTATGAACACTGGATGCTTCGCTGCTGCTGGTAGCGTAAAGTTTGCCTTTTGTCCTGCCCCGGCCTGACCCTGTGACACAATTTGACAACAAGCCGTAATGTCCGCCTGGTGGCGCACTGTGACCACCACCAAATTGGCACCTGAGCAGTGCATTCCATGTGTTGCGCTTTTTTCTTCTTTTGGCACGTCTGCCCACATCTGCTGACATGTACCAGGGATGGATATGATGCCGGCTGCAGGGGAGGACGGTGATTTTATGAAACCAGAATTCGCCATTGTGCCATGTTGAGCGCGCTGTAGGCTGCCCCCCCCCCCCCCCCCCCCCCGCCCCCTCTTCCTTTTCGTATGCATCTTTGACACCGACCTCTGCTTGATTTATTGCGCTTTTTTGTTTGGCGCATACTGAGGCAGCGTCCGCACGTCCACGTCATTTTCCCACCGCTGTACTGTCTCCTTGTACGTCGCACAGGACCTCAGAGTGTTTGATTCCGCGCAGCAGAAGAGTCAGAACCAGCCTTTGGATCCAGCCATTCTGAATGCCTGGCAGGCCCCCCCTGGCAGCTCTTCAGGCTGGTCTGCCCCCCCGATGCCGGTATGTCGTGTTCGCCGGACCGAACACGGGCAATTCCGTGCCGACTGCCCCCTTCCTCTGGCCAGAGAGTGTTGCTGGACTGCATGGCCCTCATTTGATCCCTGCAGACACAGCAGCCCATGTGGCAGCAGCAGCAGCGAGGAGGGTACAACCGCGGTGGCCAAGGAGGATACAGCAACCGCGGACCACCCCCTCGTGGTCCTGGCCGTGACAGCGGTAATCGTTGGGGTTACGACAGCCGAGATCGCCGAGACGACCGGCCAATGCGCTATGGTGGCCGAGATGACCGGTACGTGTTGCGGTGTCTCTTGGGGAGCATAGGCACGGGGCCCCGTCGAGGTCTCTCGTGTGTCATTTGTTCCCACCGAACGCTGAACTCCGGGCGCCAGTTGATCCCGCTAAACCCACAGAGTGCGCGGTTTTGTCCTTTCTTCTGTGCCCCAAGAAGCTCGCAACGGCAATGTGCTCAGCAACAGACCAACGAGTGACCGTCAGTTTGTAGGGGTACGAGCACAACGGTGCAACCGCACGCACCAAGACCGATCGCAAAGCGTAGGGCTCGGAGCAACACATATCATTGAGGAACGTATCACCTGCTTTTGCTTTCTCTGGTCGACATTGCTCAACTCCTCTCTCCGGACCAGATACGGTGGCCGTGATGGCTACAACAACCGTGACTACCATGGCGGCCGTGACAATTATTACGGCCGTGATAATTATGGCCGTGACCGAGACATGCCCCGGAGGTCGGGCGGCGGCGGCGGCGGATTCAAGGGTGGGCGCGATGACCGACGTGATGACCGGCGGGATGACCGACGCCGGGATGATCGCCGTGGCGGTGGCGGAGGTGGCGGCCGCAGGAGTACCGGTGGCGGTGCCGGGGGCCAGGCCGGCGGCAGCAGGTATTGTGGTCGCGACGTGACTTTGGGGGCTCCACCGGCATCAGGTGGGGGGTGTCTCCCGCAGCCCAGATGAGCTGTTTGCGCAACAGGAGCGGAGCCCATCAGGGGCACACCAGCCGTAAGGGGGAAAAGCACACATGGTGGACGGCCGGGACAACGCGTAGAGGAACACCCCACCTGGGCCTCACGCACACAGAAACACAGCGAGGCAGGCTATGGACGGCCTGTGGACAGAGGCGCGTGGGCAGCAAAAACAGTCAAACGACCATCCTCAAGACGAACAGCACATCCTCAATACGCCAACTATTGGGCGCCGCTGACGCGCAAACGGCACATCCCGCCACATCCAGCACAGCCCCGGCACACCAACGACTGGGCTCCGCGAACGCGGAAACGACACCAGCAGGAGCACCGGCCGCAGCGGCCGACAGAACGCAGCGACCCGACGCAACATGCGAAGGGACGAAGGGGTGACTGTCCAGGGCCCCGTAAAGGAGCAACACCCCGACGGAATGTCACACGGGGGGGGGGGGGGGGGGGGATCAGTCGTCAGAGCTTTGTGGCGCTGCGAATCCTGTCCCAACCAGCTCGTGCGGGACGAGGGCCAAGGGGGGCGATGGCCCCAAGGGTTGTTCATGCCGTTTGCTGCTGCCCTCAGACCAGATGGACTGTTTGTCCTCCTTGACCATGTCGATTGCCATTGGTCGAACGAACATGTCAGCCGCCTCCCACACCCGTCATTTGGGTGGGGCACTGGATGTGCCCCCAAGTTTTGTGGACGCACATTTTGACTGAAATGGGGCGCTTCGCCCAGGGGATGGCAAGAGGTTTTTGCGACCGACACGGTCTGTCGAGCCCCCAAAATGTGGGGCGTTTGGAACCGCGCGTCGACGAAAGGCCAGTGCCTAAGAGTTGTACTCGCCTGCAGATGAGCGGCAAACCGGCCAAATTGCCTCTGAGTTACATTTGATGGGGGTGTTCATCCCCCCAAACCCCAAACCCCCGCAAACAATCAGATACCGAGGCCTTGTGCCAACCCCCCCCCCCCCCCCACCGCACGTCTGGGCCCTGCCGTAGGCTTCGCGACAGGAAGCGTCGATAGAACGGGGATGATCCAGGAAGTGGGCTGGAACGGTCCCTCCCCCCGGCCTTTGAACCGTGAGCGATGTGCAGCGCAGAAGCCTGTGTATGCCCTTCCGGTTGCACGTACCATTGATAAGACAAGAGGGGCACATTGATTTGTGAGTGAGCCGCGCTCGTATTATGACATCGGCGTTGTGCCCGAGGTCCATTAAGACACTGCACTGCACTGCACTGCGGTGGCGGCATTGCTTGGGGTTGTGACAGCTGCTGGGATGCAGTGCTCTGTGACGGATTCAGCATCGGTCTGTCTTTCTCAGCACAAGGCGCACGAGCAACGCGAACCAACACACGGGCAAGAACTTCAAGGTGGACAATTCTGGCGAGGCCCGCCGAAAGTTCAAAGAGGAGTTCGACTTCGAAGAGAACCTGAAGAAACTTGATCTCAGCCAGGTGTGGGGACCGCGCCGTTCACGCATTCCGCGTCCAACGTCCGGCGATGGTGCTTGGTGTTTGTACTTCCGCTGGTCAAGGAGTGTGTGCAGTTCGGAGTGTTTCCGGAGGGGGTGTCATGCAGGACCCAATCCCAATTCCTGATCGCTCGCGCGCCCCCAACACCACCCTTCCTGCCCCCCACTCCCCCCCTTTTTCTTACCCGTCCATCTTTGCCGCCGTCTGCTGCCCCGCCCCTGCCCCACCCCTCGTGTGCCTCTTCATCTTCTTTTCTCTCTGCCCTGCCTCTGCTCAGACCAGTGGAAGTACCAACCACCACATTCATTGAGCCTGCACGGCCAAGCCCCCCCCCCCCCCCTCGTCGATTATCAAGCAAGTCACACTGTTTTCGTCAACGTCTCACACGCAACACCACCGATTGTATTCCACGCCAAGCCGCGTTGTCGGAATTTTGTTTCGGCAACCTACCGATTCCTGCTCGGAACAATGAATGCACATCCTGTGGGCCCATGGGTGCTGCAACATGCCGATGCCCATTGCAATGTACGTGCAGAGTCTAAAGAGAGAGCCCTGAAGCTGCGTGTTTGCTCCCGCGTTCGTTCTTTCTCGCCTCAATCTGCAGGTGGCCACAGAGTTCAAGGAGAAAGCCGAGGCTTCTGAGGCCTCCGAAGACAAGAAAGCGAAGGTACAGTTCTCGACTCAGGTGTGTATATTTTTGACGAGGCCACTTGCAGTGGGCGGGATGGTAACATGTACAGTTGTGAGCACGGTTTTCGGGATTGCTGGCACAGTGAAACACAGCCACAGCCACAGCGATATCAGGTCAAAGAGGGTGAGCCGATCGGGACATTCAATGCTGAGGGTGTGTCTTTGGTCCAATAGTATTTCCGTCACCCTCCAGATGTCTCAGATTCTGGTACAGCACATGCTTTTCACACATGCAGGGAGCCTACGACCATACGACCAGCTTCTTTGATGAAATCAGCTGCGAGGCCTTGGAGAGAAAGATCACTGGCCCTGAGCCTAAGGTATTCTTTCTGTTTGTAAGTGCAAAACCGTGTTGATAAAGTGCCGTGTGATGAGCGAAATAGGAAACTTCTTGAGTCAGTCAGTCTGTCTTGTTTCACCCTCATCGATGTTCGTTTCTCTGCGTGTGTACATCTGTGTGATTGCATGAGGGGGCGCACCGTGCGCTGTGCGAAAAGTCGGCTCTTTTCCGCCACCGGTAGCCTCGAGTCCCAGGGTCCTGAGTTCTGCACCCTACAGCCCCTGCTGGTACCCCAGGTTTTTTTTTTGGTAGTCTGATGCTTGCTAGGGGTCCCAGGGTCCCCCGATGCTGTTTTGATCATGCATGCCTCTGTAGGTTTTGTAGGGGGGTGGCTGGACGGAATGAACCGGTGGTACCCTCGGCGGTGGTGTCGGCCGGCCGAACCAACGCCCAGCACTTCGGCCGGCCAGACCGCCGGAACCTAACCGGCTGGCGGTCCGGCCGGCCGAACCACCGGGCCGTTCCGACGCACCCCCGGGCCCTTCCGACGCACACAAAAGGCGGCCTGTGGCCACCGCAGGCGTCATGTTCTTTAGAGGGTCTAAGAAGGGGACTTTGCTTTTTGAAGAGGCACATAGGGTGGGGGGGGTATCGGAATGAGCCGGCAGTTCGGCCGGCGGGACCACCGCCGAGCCTCACCACGTTACATTCCCATGAGCTTAGGGGGGTGGTCTGCAGGGGTGTTCCCGGGATAGACACCGCAGTAATTGGCATTGTGCCCGCGCTGTGCAAAACCGCACTGGCATGCGGTGGAACGGCTGTCAGTTAGCGGGAGTGGGTTCATCGATTGCGTCTGTTCTTGCTGCCGTCTGCCGCCCAAGCTGCTCCTGTTGGGAGCACAAATGTCATTTGCCTCTGTTTCAGAAGATGGACCGTGAGATGCGTGAGCAGCAGAAGCAATTAGACCGCGAGACGTTTGGGGAGATGGGGAATCAGGATGGTGGGTATGGCTATGGCCCCCGCCGTGGCGGCTTCCGTGGCCGCAAGCTGCGCGGAGGCTATGGAGGGGGCGGCCGTGGGTCTGGCGGCTATTCCAACTATTAGACCTTATTTGCGGCCCTTGAGGCGCAAATTGTGATCAGAGGATATTGAGGTGCAGCCTGGGGTTGGTTGCAAGCCCTCTCATCACCCCCCCCTCCTCTGCCACCTGGCCCCTACAGGCGGGACTGCATGCAGTCTCCCCTTCTTCCTGTGGTGATACATTTCCTCGATGCTTTATAGCTCCATAGTGTTCTGCGACGCTTCACTTTCCCTCCTGTTCGACCCCCAGGTTCCCGACCTCTGGCTGCAGAGAGTTTCGCTGACGCACTGGCCACAGTCTGGTTGGGCCGATTTCGAGGGGGCTTTTGTTCATCTTGGGGTGATCGGCGGGTTGTGTGGGGGCAGCCTCAGCCGCGGACGCTGCCCCAGCCCCCCCGCTCTTGATGTGCTTGACCCTCCCCACCCCAGTGGCTTTCTTCTTATGGTGGCGTGCAACACCCTCCGAGCACTCCAAACCCTTCCATCGCTACATATTGCATTCTGAGGCTGTACAATATCACAAAGTCCTTTGAGTATCAGGCACCGCCTGGGGCTCTCCGACATATTTTTCGTCCCCACTGTCAGCGTGGGTTGTCTGCTGTGCCCTGTGCCTCCCCCCCCACCCCCCTCCACACCCCGTCCCCAAACCTCCTCTCGTAGACCTCTGCAGCCTGCCTCCCTGCCCAGACACACTTTCACGCACCCTTCCCCGCTCATTTCGATGAGGTTCGCTTACAGCCCTCCCCTGCACGCCCGCGTACCCTGCATGACCCCACCATTGGAGGGTGGGTGGCATTCTTAGCAAAAGGTCTGCACCAGAGCCCCCACACACCCTATATATATTTAGTCTTAGCAGCTGCTTTGGCACACGTGACCTCAGGTCAGCGTGTTGCAGGGCAGGCCCTCCTTGGCATCGCTGCCCTGATATGGACGCCATGGTACATGGCGCATAATTGTGCGGTGCTTCCCGGCACGTGTGTGCGATGCAGGCCTGCAGGCATGCAGGCAGGCCATGCGATGCCAGCCGCCACAGGGGTCCACTCATGAGCACTCATGCCTTCCCTTCCCTCCTCCGCGTCCATGCCCTGTCGTGTGTCCGTGTCCCCTGCATAGTGTGTAACGCAGACACCCCGTTGAGCCCCTCTTCCGTCTGTCCCACAAGGGCTATAGTGGATCCTCAGTCACGGCAGCCACACGTGTGCATGTGTGGGGGCAGGTGCAACAGGGAAGAGGTTCTCGTAAGGAAGAGGGATCTCTGTCCCCCTGAACGTTTCGACCTCTCTGGACCGTCCCCCCCCCCTTCCCTTTTGTGGTCTCCTGAAACCCATGCAGGTGATTGCTGCTGCAGGCTTGTGTTTTTGCTGCGAAATTCCAGTCCTGCGTGGTGCGGATAGAACACCCAACCCCCCGCCTCTACTCAAGCAGGCCCCTGTAGAGCAGTCACATGCACGCGCGACAGCCATGGCCACGCGTGCATCAGTGGTTGTTAGGGTTGCCTTCCCGCGCGTTAGGGAGACAAGCAACGCTTGCTTTTGGCCAGTGCGGTTGCTGTTGCCTCTTTGACACTCCCCGGATGCAATGCTGCAGTGGGCTTTGGCTGGCAGGAGTCTTCAGGAATGATGAGCCAAAGTGAATGTAGCCTCCATGTAGAGACAGGGCCACCGTCAGACAAGAGTTACGCACAGGTGTTCTCCAAAGTTGGATGCTTAGTGACCAGCGGTACCCATTTGTGATCTTAGACTCAGCCTCTGACAGCGGTACACTGTCCGCATGTTTGCTCAGGCCGTCAAGGCTCTACAGAATTTTTGGTTTCTTGTCCACTCTGTATTGGAGCGGTGCGCCCGGGACGCGTTCTGCTTGCGCGCTTCAGTACAGGAAGTCTAGGCACAGTGCCTGAAATAGTTGGCACAAGCTTCGCACAGTGTGGCAAATTTCCGCCACAAATTGTGTGCCACGCCTTCCACCAGGAGATGGACCTATCAGCCCCCTGGGAAGCCCAGCCCGTGCTGTGTCTGGTCTGGCTGGTCTCTGCAGCTGGACTCTCAGACCCCCTCGTGAAGCCATGGTGGTTGTTCCTGTGGTGGCAGGCTTTATTTCATGGCAATGTATGGGCCACAGGAGAATGTCTCAGAAAAATTCTGACCTAAGACAAATCGAGCTATCGAGCTTCCGTGTGCCAGCTGATTTGTGCAGTTTCTTGCTTTCAGTTGCATGTGTGGGGACCACATTAGGGGATTGCATAGTGGCTGATTGATTCTCTCACAGGGGGGGCCGGCATCAGGTGGGGGGTGTCTCCCGCAGCCCAGATGGGCTGTGTGCGCAACAGGAGCGGGAGCCCATCAGGGGCAGACCAGCCGTGAGGGGGAAAAGCACATATGATGGACGGCCAGGACAGCGCGTGGAGCAACAGGGCACCTGGGCCTCACAGAACACAGTGAGGCAGGCTATGGACGGCCTGTGGACAGAGGTGTGTGGACAGCAAAAACAGTCAAACGACCCCGGCAACAACCAGCACATCCTCAATACGCCAACTATTGGGCGCCGCTGACGCGCAAACGGCACATCCCGCCACATTCAGCACAGCCCCGGCACACCAACCACTGGGCTCCGCGAACGTGGAAATGACACCAGCAAGAGCACCGGCCGCAGCGGCCGACAGAACGCAGGGACCCGACGCAACATGCGAAGGGAAGAGCGGGTGACTGTCCAGGGGCCCGTAAAGGAACAGACGGAATGTCACACAGGGGGGTGATTTCCCGCTGATTCTATGGAAAGTGCAGGTACCCCCTCAGGGACCCTCAATGTTGTCCACCATCAGAAGCAGCGCATGTGAGCAGCGGGACGGGTGTCCCTCTCTCGCACAGCAAGAATGATCTTCCCCTGCCCTCCTCAGCCCCAACCCAACATGTGGGCAACCAACCCACCTGTCCACGAGTGGGGGACTCCCTCCTCAGAATGGAACACGTATGCACCCCTGGAAGTTCCAACCTGCATCCATCCCAAAAAAATGCTAAATGTTGTATGCACTGGAATTCCGCAGGATCCGGAATATATTCCGGCCGCACTGGAACATATTCCGGAAGCACCTTCATGGGGCAGCGCCTTCAACAAATACTCGTATGTCCCAGCCTGGCCGTGCTAAACAATCCATGAGGTGGTGATGGACAACAAAATTTGAAATGCAGACACACACACCACCAGCACCACTACCTTTTTGTGATGAAAAACTGGTATTGGAGGATGAACTAGTCAAATTGATGGAAACCACTTCCCGTTTTCGGAACCCCCACCCGAGTGAACCCTGTCTGAAAGGTACTGTCCCTCTCTTTGGTGCCCATGAATTTTTACACGCAAAAGCACAGTGGGGGGCTGCTTCGCCACGCAGCTGACCTCTGGTCCACCAATGCCCAACTGGGGACCAGGGGATTGCTTCATGATAACTGTTCAACCTGTGACAACACAAGCATGCGTTCTGTTTGATTTTCTGGGTGATTGTGTTAAAAATGGCGCATGAGGCGAACACCCCCTGCATGGCTTGAAGAACATAGGCGTTGGGACAAGGAAGGAGCAGCACCAAGGCCAACCAAGCACCCCTCGTAAGCGGATGGTCAGTGGCTTTTCATCCAATTATGCTGCCTGTCCAGGTTTTAAATTCAGTTTTATCCACCATGATACAGTGATTTTGGCCCACGCACAGATCAAGTCTTCATAATTGCATTTGCAGACTAAAAGATAGCATTCAACACCTTTTTTGACATACTGCTGTGATAAAGTCTTCAATATATTCCCACATTTTGCCCATGCGGACCACCAGATCAAAGAAAATCCATTGTGACTGTGCCTCTCCTACTTCAAAGAAAGCGAGCCAACGGTGGAACGGCTTAATTTCAATGATTGCTGCTCAGGGCAGGGAGCATAACACAACAGCACAATCTCTGTGTTTTTATTTTTTGGGGATTTGGATATTGATACGGTTCGCTTGGTTGCTCAGTTTGTGGTCTCTGTTTCACAAGGAACCTTCAGTATCGCCATGGATCACCGCGTCTGCAACGTCTTTTCAGTTCTCAAGTCCTTTTTGGTGGGTGCAAATTGTGCTGGATCCTTGGCAGGTCTTGAAATTGTGCTGAAGCAGTCATGTTTTTTGGCACATGGGGCAAAGAATTTGAATCATACCACCAAGCAGGACGAACATGGATGTGTTGTTGCCCTGTTGTTACCCCATAGAGGGAGTGGGCTATGCACAGGTTTTTTTTATTATGCGATATTCTGGCTAATTCTTGTTGGTGCACAAAGTGATCCCCCCCCCCCCACATTACACAGGAACGAAGCGTCCAGACAGAATTTTAATATCAGAGGCTGGGCCTCCGGCCCCCTCACACCAATTACGCAATACAGCCATACGCAATGACAACAGCACCATGACACAGCAACAGCAATTGAACACACAGACACACGGCAGAACACACCATAGGACTACCACAGCAACTGAGAGCCGAAGGAGTGCTTGATTACGGTAGCAGTGGGAGGTAAGACACACAGTATGTCGCATGAAGGCAGCATATGCCGATATATAAGTCATCAGGTGAACACGCACGATTGTTGCAGTTTGATTGTAGATATGGATGCAGTTTTATGACGGATGAATACGTTGTGCTTCATCTAGATTGTCCATAGCATATCCTCTCGAACACAAGAACTGTTGCAGTTTGAATGATGATTGCGCCCCATAGCACAGTGTGTGTCTTAACCAGGTTTGGCACAGAGAATAAAGATGCATTTATGCCTATTGTGGAGTGCATTACCTCTGGGTTGCAGTTGTCTGTTTTCTAATTAGGTCTCCCCCCCTCAACACAGACGACGCTATGGATCATGTTTGAACGGCCTCATGAACAACTGGGTCAAACTGATATACAGGGGGCCCTGTATGCAACACGCTATCTGCGGTCCGAGATGTACATATCTGTGTACATACAGTAGTGGAGCACCCCAACCAAGAAGGGGACACTTTATGTGTGTTGAGCACCTCGCACAATCGAACTAATGGCTGAAAGTGTCTATGGTGGGGACATTCAGTCTATCAGAGCCAACCATTGATCCCCGACACGGACGAGAATAACACACCAAGGACATGCCAAACCCCTCCCACCACAACACATAAGTCCCAGGCCTGGGGCAAAGAAGCGCAATGACAGCGCGTAGTATCTTCGTGCAAGCAGGCAAGTGCACCCAACCCACAGCTATTCGGTGTTGCTGAAGGCAGGTGGTGCAGATCTGACCTAGAACAGGATTTGAGCCCCATGATTTTTGAGACCTGCAGCTTTCTGAATGGCAGCCGGACAGTTGCACATGGAAACTGGCTGCATGGCAGCTCTCTGTTGTTCCGTAAATACATGAATGACAGTGGACCACCCCAAACCAAGAAGGGGACACACACTGTTGTGTGATTGCGTTATCAATGCATTCGGGGCTGAAAATGCCTAAGTTGAGGATATTGAGTCCACCAGAGCCCCCCACAGCCAGCCTACAGTGGTTCTGCTAAGAGCACTCTGGGAAGCCTACGAGTGTAGCTGGTGTCCTGCAGCATCGCCTGGTATCAGAGTCAGCTCATCCTCACTGCATGTGAAGTCCGCAGCTACTCGTGGGACAATCACAGAATTTGGGAGCTCTGAATGTTGATGCCGAGACCTAGCTTAAGCACCAGGGCTCCCCACCTGAATTTAACCAACAACTAGGTCACAAACGACATGGCGCACAGCGGCACACAAGATCGCTGCGCTTATGCAGTTGTTGAGCACGTTACATTGTGTATCAATTCAATTTTGCTGGTTGGTCCGCTCTCAGCACATTGTGTGGAGTGCAGTGCTTGAAGTAAAGTGCTCGCATTGGGATTACCGGCCCACCCACCCCTGTTTCCATGTATGCTCGTTCTGGCTCCAGAATTATGCTCTACTCTCAGGTTCCCCTCCTGGTCTCATGTTGCATTGCCTTCGTATTAATCTCATCAATGTTATGTGCTGTTTGTGTCTGTTTTTCTGTTCCTCTCTGGTGGTCAATTCTCCCTCGCCTGTCTGCATGACCCAACTTGGGATCCGCATTCATCTTCGCGACCACTTCACACATTTCTGCTCAGGCATATACCCCGCAGCACTGCGCACTTTCTTTGGTTGGTGAGCCTATCATCTATCCGGAAATCAATGAGCTGGTCAGACTATTACATGCGCGACACATCTCGACTTTCATGGTCACCAATGCACAGGTACACCCCCCCCCCTCTGTCATGATACGTAGTGGTGCGCTGGCCAGTGCATACATTACCCCACATTTTTTGCAGACGAGATCATCACACCATGGCGTCATGCCAAAACTCCCCCCCCAAGTAGAAGGCCACTATGCAACAAGAGCAAGACACCAAAGGCAAGCGTTTTCATTGAGCCTTACAGAATCACAACAGTCCGGCAAAACGTTCCGGCATTTCCGGCGACCGGAACAGGGGGGCCTTGTGGACATGCACTGCCATCGTTGGAGGCAAAATTTCAGGCATTTGCAAACCCCGTCCTCAACTCCGAAGTGCTCTAATCCCACGCTTTCATGCATGTGTTTTCATTTCAGTTTCCTGAACGCATTGATCAGTTAGCCCCTGTGACGCAGCTGTATATCAGCATTGATGCTGCAACAAAGGAGAGTCTCAAGGCTGTTGACCGGCCCATTTTTGATGATTTCTGGGAAAGGTATGCGCGTTGTCTACACGCGCAGTGTTGCCGCTTGCACGTCTGCGTTGAGTTGATTCATATGATGCACGTTCCTAAAATGGTTCAGGGCTGGTGAATCTTTTTCTTGGGGGGGGGAGGGGGGCCCACTCCCCCCAGGGCAAATTTGGGGGGGGGGGGGTGCAGAAAGGGGGTCCAAGGGCCACAAGATTATTGCTTTTAAAATATGGAAAAAAGAGAGCCGGCCCTTGGAGCGCCCTCAGGTGGAAAAGGGGCTCCAAGCCCCCCCCCACCCCCAAGTAAATTTTTCAGGAGCCCAGCCATGAACTCGGTCAGATATCTGGCAGTTTTCTCAGAGGCTCCGGTGAAAGGGTTTCCCTCAGCACCGCATATTACTGCACACTGCCATGTTGTGCTGCATTGCGCGGCAGTACCAAAGCGCATTTTGTTGTGCCGCATGCATTCTGCTTCTCTATGGCGTAGTCCTATCTGCCGCTTGTGGGTTGGCAACCTGCAGTCAATCCATATGAAAGCACGGCTGCATCTGAGCCCAGGTGGTCAATATTTATGCTTCGATGGTTCATGCGGTGGCTGGCTTGTTGGATAGGTTGGGGGAAAGCTGTGAGGACCTGTGGCTTCTCAGGCACAGCTCTGCTCTACGTGCAAGGCATGGATCACAGGGATTGGTAAAAGGGGGCTCTTAATTAGGCGGCAGGAACAGCCGCAGGGAGATTTGAGGGGTGCTGTTGTCAAATCATTTCAGTACCCGGCACCTGCAGGGGGGCCCCTCCATCGCGTACCCCTGCGGCGCACCTGTTGTCTCACTCAGCCCCCCTCTCCATCCCTCACTCAGCCCCCCCTCCCCCAATTTCTCACTCAATTTTCCATTTTACAAGATGTGAGGTCATGCAGGTCGTGCAAGATCCCCCACGACCGCACTGTTGGAGCGGAACTCGCCAGTGCACTGCGCCGATGTGGGGGGCTCACAAGGGCAAGGAAGGACAAGGAAACACACAACGGGTCAGCACACCACCTTGACTGTAGCACCTCGGCAAAGAGGGGGGTCATACACACATACAACACACCCAAACCCCCTTTGCCGACGCGCTAAGGTCGACATATTGTACACGTCTACGCCATGTGCTAACACTCCAAGGGAAGGGGACAATACGTAGACTGTAGCGCAATCCTAAGCAGTGCATAAAGTTGCGCCTATTTAGTTTTCTAGCAAGGAAGAAAAATAAAAAATTTCTTTTTAACAGGACTTCTTTTACTTGAGCCAAATATGAAAATCATTTTTTTGGTTCTTGAAGAGCTTTTGTAGCTACTGAGAGACTGATTGGGTTGGGTGAAAGGGTGTGAACTGTAGTTCCGCGAGTATAAATCTGATCCGGGTGCTTGCGCCGAAAACCCACGCGCCCTTGTGCTTCCCCAGGTTCACAGGGAGTATCGATTCACTGGCAAAATCAGGCCAGCGGACAGTGTTTCGTCTGACACTGGTCAAAGACTGGAATATGGAGGAGCTTGCTGCGTATGCAGAGTTGGTGAAGCGGGGCCGCCCAGATTTCATTGAAGTGAAGGGGGTGACGTATTGCGGGGACAACAGTGCCAGCAACCTTACCATCAAGAATTCGCCATATCATGAAGTATGCCAGCCCCAGCATGGGTTGCTCTCGTGCAGGGATTGCAGCTCCCCTAGCAGGTGGGGTCGGGATGGTGCCAAGCTAATATTAGAATGGCGGACAACCATAGGAGGAGCCCCCCGACCATGAGCACTCAATGTTGGTAGTTTGGTGCTGATGGGACCATTCTTGATGATGTTGCTTTCTCTGTGGCTCGTGTGTGGTGTGCCCTTGACCTGCGTGTAGAGCAAAATAGAGCAAAATCTGGTGAGGAAGTGTTGGTGTGTTGCCACCTTGATGTGTACCCGTTCGCTGAATGTCAACATTGCTTGTGTGGTTGTGTCATTCTGTGTTGAAGAATGTGAGCACATTTTTCCATTCAGTAGCTTGTGAACTGTGTGTGGATTAATGTGTGTTGAGTAAGGCTTGAGCCACAACTGTGTTCATACACTTCAGCAGGGATGAGACATGTTGGAACACTGGGGCTGGAAGCAAAGCTGAAATGGGGAACGAGGGCCAGCACCAATGCTTTGATGTGATGACCATTATGCCTCTACTGTAACTCTCTCTATTTCTGTTCCTGACACACACTGTATGTACTGATTTCTGGACAGTGTGTTTCTGAGGTTCAATCAGGTTTGGTAGATGGAAAAAAGATGCACTTATGCTTTACTGTGGAGTCCATTGCCTCAAGTTTGCAATTTTGCAGCACCGTCTGTCTGTTTTTCTATCATTCAATCCAATCAACTAATTGGGTCTCACCCCCCCCCCCCCCCGACCAAACAACACACCATGGCGTCATGCCAAAACCGCCCCCGACCAGAGTGACCATCGTTGGAAAATCTGATTGGGCCATTTTTGGTACACGTCATTTTGGGTCACAGACCCCCTCCCCCCGCCCCCTCCTCTCTTCTTGTGTTAGCCTGGATGTTGCACACCGCAGTGCACATGTGCATTTTCCAAGTGAGTTTGCGCCTCTTAAGCATCCCCACATGTGGGGGTGGGGGTGGGGGTGGTGGGGGGCACCTTCTGCGCAGTGCACGCACAGTGCCAACAGTGGAAAGAGGCAAGTGGCTGGAAAGCACAGTTCCAGTTGATAATTGCAAGGCCTGATGGAGCACGGGATTGTTAGCCGTGTGGGGTGTGCGCATGGATCTGGTCGGAGGGTGTTGAGCTTTGTTTGGCCGCTTGTGGTTATGGAACACTAACCCGCCAACCAACAACAAGGATGGTTGCTGCTCTGGCTGAGGATGTCTCCAGGGGCTCTCCTCCTCTTGCATTCGGCGTCTGATGCACCACAGGCGTTGTGGGGGGAGGGGGTTTGTGCAATGTGTGGACCTTTCGGTGCTCGGATGAACAGAAATGCAGTGCACTGTGAGCCCTCCTCTGTGCTACGCAGGAGGTGCTCCGGTTCTGCCAATCGCTGTGTGACGCATCCAACGGTTTGATGGGTGATTGCTACGCCCTGGCGTGTGAGCATCAGCATTCGGTCTGCACATTGATTGGCAACAAGAAATTTTGCAAGAATGGAAAGTGGCACACATGGTATGTCATGAAGAGGGGTGGCCATTGTCCACAGGGTGCTGTGCATGCCGTGTTCCATATTTGTGCGGAATCCGTTGTTCTTATCCACAAGGGAATGTTGTGGAGCGTTTTGTGGAGGGCTGGAAAATCCTGTAGTCTGGGTTTGAGCCTCTAGACATCAAACAATTTTGCGATCAAAGGTCGGGGGGGGGGGGGGTATTCGGTGGTAGACAGCCGGGCGCATTGCAACCATCTCCTCCGGGATCAGAGCCCAGAGAACCCCCCGCAACATCCTGAATACCCTGCACAGTGCCGGGGGTACGCACTGGTTTGGGGTTTGAGCGGGGGATGGCCGACATCGCACAGGCGGTGGGAAACAGGCCTTTTCGTCGGTGAGAGTGGGGCAGTTCCCAGACGGTGAAGTGTAGAGGGTGCCCACCACAACTCGTGTGGGAACTGCAACACAGGGCAGGGGACCGGGGCGCCGTCCATCATCCCGGACACCTCGCGGACAGCCCTGGTACACCCCAAAATGGTCCAGGGGTGTTCCCAAAATGCATGGTCCGTATTTGAATTGATTTGAGCACATGTTGACCCATCCGGTACTTGATTCGCGGAGGATGGACAAAGCGCGTGCCTGTTTAATCTACAATGCTTGTTTGGGGGGACACTGGGCGGGAAAGTACGGAGCGGGACATGTTTGGCCCTAGTATAAGGCTGCACAGGCTGCCATCGCAAACGTTGGGGGGTTGTGTGTTCTGACCCTGTGTTCGGAGCCGCCTGGCAGAGGATCTTCGGCAGGCTCCCCCGGTTTCGAGGGTGCTGATCAAGAACATGGCTCTCGAATCCAGGACAGATGGTGGCATATGTGAACGGTGCACCCAGAGCCACTGTAGAGAAGAGATAAAAGGAAAACTCCATCGTCACACGGACAAAATAGAATGCTGACGGTTACCGTCTACAGGGTTAGTTCCAGTCCCCAAAATTTGTTTTGTTGGGCAAAACCCAGATGTTGTGAGATCACCCCGGCGTTGAGCTGTGATGTGGCCATAAACGCCAAAATCAGGACAAAATTGGCGTGGGTTTGTCACTACATTTTCACATTGTGACCACGGATTGGAGCGCTCTGCGTCGTTTCTGCATAGTGGACAGGTAGGTTGAGCAGAATGTGCAGCAGCAATGCTGAACTCAATTTGCTGCAGGATTGATTACGATAAGTTTCATGAGTTGGCTAATGGAGACACGCCTTTCAGCCCTATGGAGTACACAATGGAAACCCCTGAGTGGGCCGTTGTAGGTGCTCCTGAGCGTGGATTTGATCCCGTTGAAGTGCGACACTTGCGTAAGCAGAAGGCTGAGCAACAGGCCTAATTATAACCTCAGCACATGTGAATTCTCCTGCTAATCTTGGTGGAGCCGTGGAGCTTGACTCAGCTGAGTCTCTGTTTGAAACCCAGATAGTCCTGTCTGAAGACACCAACTGCCATATTTTGTCAGAGCTGCGGGTTTCAGTAGGAACCCTTTCAAGGACCACCTGGGTTGGAGGTGGATTTTCTTTTTGTGCTTTCGACAATCACTGGCGCTGACAGGGATGGCTGATTGACCCTGGTGGAGTGCAGGAGTGCCAACTGTTAGATAGAGCAGGGCGGGGCAGGGCCCCAGGATTATTGGCTTCTAGAGAAAAACAAGCTATTTTAGAAAGGTTCCACGTGGAAGGGGTCATCCATAACCAAGCCGACAGCACACGGATTCGTCTTCCCATGTGGAAGTACGTGCTCTGGGCAGCCATTTGCACCATCCAGCAAACACAGAAGCAAGCACGGCTACAAGGAAATCAACTGTTCAGGTTGACGTGCAGTCTGAAAGGAGTCGCCAACAGCTGATCGCATGATACAGAGCAGCAGATTGTCTGACCCGGATTCCCCATTAACCATTTCATTAACCATCTGCGCCATAGATGGCATGCATATGGTATGATGTGCTGGGGCGTGGGAATGACAGAATTGGTGGCAGCAGCATTGCCACCTCACTGGCATTTGCCTGTTTCACGGGTGGGGTGCTGAGAGATAGACATGCTTGCCAACATAGAATGGGTGGGTAGGACCCCCTCCCCCCCTTTCTCCCCCCTGCTTGGCTCATTATATGGTGGTCAGTTGCAGGGGCTGCCAGGGAGACACTTGTGGGGAATGGACGGATGGGACAGCAATTTTTTTACCGTGCACGGTAATAATTTTCATCTTTTCAGTTTGACACCTTTTGATGTCTCAATCAATTCCATGTTCCATGGGCCAGACCCCACTCAATGCAGATAGATGGGTTAATTGGCTCATTGTGCTTTGCCTGTCTGTCTTCTCAATCATTTTTTCAATCTTGTTTCAACCCCTCCCCCCCCCCTTTGCACTGCCTCACAATTTGCATTTTTCGGTATTTGTTGACCCACTGAGCTGTAATCCACTGTATTTAGACAAATCATAGGTTTGTGCACTCCAAACTGATGCACACTTTTGAATCAGATATGGGAACTTTGGTCAAACAATGCATCATAATTGTTCAGCACAGATTATTTTGCACTGGTCTGCCTGTGCTCACCATTGTGAGAAAAAAGCTCCCATTTCGACACCACAGTACGTATCCCTACAAATGACTCACACTGGAATTTCGAGTATTTCAACCTGCAACCTTCCCAGTGTCTGCTGCCATTCAATATGAAAATGACTGATGATGCTGTGGTAAACATCAATTTCGCAACATACACAAACAACAAACCACAAGAAGAACAATCACAGAATGGGATTGGAAATCTTTCAACATGTTGAATCGGTAACCCATTTAATCATTTTGGCAAGAGAGGCGAAAAAGGGGGAGGGGGTCTGGACAAGGTGAGCTGTCAGAAGGTGAGGGTGGTGCTCGGGAGGGAGGTTATGTTGAGATGGAATTTGAAAAAGACACACAGCAACAATTTGATTTTTTGGTGAAGTTTGACATTTACCAGCTCTTCTGCCACAGTAGCTGTTTCAAAGCTGAATTATAATATTTGGAGTGTTGTTTACTGCAAGCTGCAAGATGATTCAGTGTGGCCTGTTTGGCTGCCACAAAACATGTGTTGTCCCAATTGGGGTCTGAAACGTGGGTTGAGAGAACATCAATAAATTTGATATGTGATCAAACTATGTCATATGGTTTTTAAGTTCATAGTTGGTGCGAAGCATTGCACATGGACATGATTTTGGTGATCGTTATGGGTAGCGTAGGATGCATAAGTTGGAAAGGTATTTCTGCGGCGGCCCCAAGAGCAAGTAGCAAATAGCAAACAAGCTGATGCAGGAGGTTGCAAAGTGGTTAGGAACAAGTAACGTCGGTTGCCGCTATGGACACGGCGATTCGGCACATATTGGGTGCCTTGGAGCCTTTTCCTCCGCCTTTCTTTTTCATAGATTACGCGTATTTTCAATGTAGGCTTTTATATAGCAAAGGTTTTACCAGGCTTCTGGTTTGATTCAAAATAAATTTGGAGAAGCCCTGTGTGTTTTGCACATAGGTGCTCTATCTTCTTAAATAGATTACATTTAACGATAAGAGTACACATCAAAAGCACTTAGCACACATTTGTCTCTTTTTGTCTGCAGATCTTCTGTGTCACTTGGATACAAATTAATTCGAATTCGATCCGATTTTGTTTCGTTCTTGAACTTGTTTGGAGATCTCGGATTTTGTTTTTGAAGAAAACATGCAAAACAGCTTTATGAAAATTCTATTGGAACAAAACAATTCTTTTGTGGTATCAGGGGCAACATCCTTAAGGAACCTTTGCACCCCAAACCTAACGATAGCAAAGCAGTATGTCAGCAAGAACCTATCCATTGCAGCCATTACATATTCACCATCAGGCCGCTCAGAGCAGACCAAGGGTCACGAGGGATATGCACAACGAGTCTCGGTGCTCAAGAGATCAAGCAAACAAAAGGGCGGAAAAATAGGTGCCTAGAAGACCCGAGCCGATCAATGAAGACTTCTCTCTGACACTGGAAGCAGCAATGGCCCATGGCGGCCAAATGCATCCCCTTTGGCTCCGGCTAGCCGAATCTTTGACGCTCCTTTCTCGGTATTGGTAGAGGGGGTACGAGGCAAGCGAGAGGAGTACATTTAACACCTTGAGTGCCACCACCTGAAACTTGCCCATTGACCATGAAGGCCGGGATTCCCGTTTGGACTACAGTTCTTAGTTCTTACTATGGCCCTAGTCAACCTTGACAATGACAACTAGGGGATATGGCCCATAGGAATGAGCAAGACCGATGAAAGAGTACTTCTGCAAGGAACAAAGGGAAGGAAAAGATTACTCGACGGCCGAAGTGGTTGCCATGACGGAAGACTTCTACTTTCTGATTCTGAATATCCAGAAATACTAGCCCCAACTTAGGTTGTAAAAGCCAAATTGGGCATCGCAGAGCGCGTGGCAAAACCAGTAAAGTGCTCTCTTTCACCACGGTTGGCTACCTTGGCAGTAGATCTCAAGAGCACTCATATTTTGAGCGATACATGATGTCAGTAAAGAAAAAGGGACTAATGATGCAAGCGGTTCATAAAACTTCGCATAAAGTTCAGCCCTACAGAGGTACCATCCCCCATGTGCAGTATGTACCGAAATAAAATAAACACTTTCCATGTTGGAAATATTCACCTTAAGCATAGTGACCCCCCAAACACTATGAGTAGAAAAGCATTAGGGGGGCTGGAGGTGCCGCTTTTTGGTTCCCAACCGGAGAGCAGGGCATCTCATGGGGTGGAAAAAGGGGGGGGGGGCAAGATCCTCAGGCGGTGACCTCCCCTCTGCGTCCTCGGTGCCTTGTGGCATTCTGGCTGGCGATGGGCTCTATCCGTTGGGCCCTGCTCTGATGCTCACTCCCTTCCCACGCCCGGCTCTGACAGGTCATCGCACTCCTAGGCTGCCGGTCGCTGTGGCGGTGCCGGTGGTGCGCCCTGGCCACCTAGCCCTCGTGGCTGCTACAGCCAGCCATGCATGCTTGTGGCCGTGGATACCCGCTCCGCCTACAATAGCCTCCGCATGCCGGTCGGGTGACGTACAACCCCAGCCCGTTGGTGATACTGCAGCCGTGGGGTGGCCTAAATGTGTCCCTTCCGGCAGCAATCGGCAACTCCTTGGCCCAGGGGTTGCCATAAGAGGGAAAAAAAAAAAACTCAAAGTGTCCAATACGCCCTACCTCACCAAAGGCCCTGCACTAAGAGACACGCACAACACAATGTGGGCGCCGCACCAGCTCCTTAAATGCCCACATCCGTTGTGCGTCTCCTTCAGCAGGAATGTATTCGGGTAGGTGTTTGAGGGCTGCATCCAAGTTTTGTAAAACAATTGTTAGCTCCCTGCCCATTGCTTCTACCCATCGCACTCCCGTGCGTCGCTGGAAGCAATGCTTGCCCCCAGAAGTGGCCCACAAGTGGGCAATGTGGGCAATGTTGGCCCGTCGCCCGACAATGCTGACACAATGGCGCCCCATGTGCTCGGCATAGGCCACCCATGGACCCATGTCCCTTGCCGCCGCCGCCGCCGCCATTGGTGCAGGTGCTTATTCTGCCTGGTTCCCATCCTGCTGAGCCGCATGCACCCGCGGGCATCGAGGTCGCTGCGGGTATTGGATAAAGCCGGAGTCCCCGTGCCCCCCGACCCCTCTGTCCGGCCTAGGATAGCCTGGGAAGTGTGAAGCAGATGCTGCAATCGCTGCTGCCACAACGTGACATAGTGTGTGGCTAGGTGTTCTAACTGCCGGGCCATGTGCCTTGGCCGCGAAATATGGCCGCCCTGCAACCCCCAACAGTATGAAAGACTTGCGCCTCGGGGTCTCCGCGGCTGGCTGTAGGTCTCCAGCAAGCATGTGGGGCTGAAGTATCCGGATTGCCTGCTGCCCAAAAGTTGCAGAAACATCAACCGGTGTTGTCAAGACAAAACCATTTGCTTTGATGGCAAAACCGGCCGGAGCAAAGATGTAGGTACAAAGCCTCCTTGCCGCTCTCAACCTGGTGGCATCCTGGGAATATGCCTACAAATAGAAATCCAAAAAATCACTACCGATCTTGCTGTCTCTATGCAAGAAATTTCTGCATATTTCAATTTAGTTTGCTTGATTTGCAACGCCAAGATGATGTTTCCTTCACCACCCAGGCAGATACTCAATGGAGCATAATATATGTCCTCATTGCACTCCCAGTAGCTGAAAACGCATGCCGGGGAAACCCCTTTCCCAATCTGTCGAAATGCGAAACAAATGTTGCTTGAACGACTCACCCAAACAAAACAAAAGCACCCTGCCTATTTCTTATGCACCCTCTGTGGCTACCAGAAACTGATGAGACCATGCACCCTGCACAAATGTCATGCACCCCTATGGCTACCAGCCATGGGACCGCAAACATCACAGCCCACGCCTGGTCGAACAATTGTGCACGCGAGGGGGAAATCTTTGGTATGTGCGAAATTTGGCAATTTTGTGCAGAGAAATTTGCTTTCCAATGCTTAAAAAACCACTTTGGTACAAAATTCACAGATGGTGGCACAACAAACACAGACGTGGCGGTTATTTCCGATGGGCCTTTGGTTGTTTGCTGTTATTTGAAGGTGGCTTCTGGAGGCTTGCAGTTCTGGAGTCTTTGTGGAGCAACTTGCGCAGGAATGTGCATGCCAAATGCTGGGAGCCTCTGGGATTCCGGAAATGCTCATGGCCAGGAAACTTCAATATCAAGTGTCATTGCGGCCCAATCCTCTTGCACACTACTGCAACCAGGGCATGATTGGAGAACACAAAGCAAACAGGACAAAATCAGCACAGTGGGTCTCTCTTGTTGCAACATTAGATTAGGCGTTGCAAACCGGCCCAAATAAACAGCAGCATGTTTTGAGCAGTGGCTAGCATTTAAGGTCTCAGGACCAGTACGGTGATAGCTGTCATCTCTTCCTCCCAGCCATCTTCTTCTCGTGAAGAAAAGTCTGTCAGTATTGGCAACGTCCTGGCTGGACCCGGGTAAATGTGAGTAGCGTTATACGGTATACAAAAGCAAGACGATGGCCATATTGCCAGGGGGTGCTTCGAGCTTGGTAAGAGGGAATGGTTTTGCCGAGACAAATGAATATGTTGGGACAAGGACTGAAAGGTGGCACATGTTTGGATGTTACAACATCCTGGCCTCATAGACCAAACCAAACAGACAAAAATAATAGATCGTCAGAAGTGCAACAAAGGGAAAACCAATGAATACGGGAGGGGATTCAGGAAAAAATTTTCACAGTGATTTCTCACTGCTGTTGTGGCTGAACCCCAGCGCCTTCACCTTCGATGCAAGGGCAGGGGTCCCAGCTGGCCTGAGACCCCCATTCAAGAGAAAGGAGCCAAAGAGGCATGTTCTGCTATCCCTAAAGTTGCAAAGCTGTCACCCACAAAAGTGCAATCTCCAAAGGCTCTCAAGGTTTACAGTAAAATTGTTAAAAGGGAAACTCAAGCGGCATATGTCAAAAGTTGTCTTGTGTCATAGTGTGTTGTGTGCTGGCGAATAGAATAATGTGGATCCCATTCGTAAGCAGTGCCATACGGAGAACGGCTTGGCAAACTGTAGCTCCGGGCGCGCCGCACACACGTATTGCGCTCGAAGGTTGCGTTGACCTTCGCCTCGTTGGAAATCGATTCACCAGCTTGCCTGTAGGGCTTGGCATGCACGCGCTCGTCGTGAGTCAAGCCAAAGGTATCTTTCAAGTGGATAGGACTGTGCTTCTGCCCTCGAATTTTGCCATCCTCCGTTTCAAGATATGGTCTCGTGGGCGCGTCCTGGAAGGGGACTGACCACGTCTCTCTCGGTCGGCGTCCAACCATCTTGATGCGCAGGTGTTCAGCTTCCTGGGGCAGATCACCAGCTTCCAAATGAATGTTTCTCGAAGCTTGATATTGACGACCCATCTGCTTGTTGCCAGTATAGATTGAAGTTTTCTTGAAGCTTTGGCCCTTTTTGTGTCCAGCACTCTCAACTGTGAAGTTGGAAATGGAGGGATAGTTGCAATGTGTTCCTTTCTCACCCTTGTTTGGGCAGTAATAGTGCTTGTGCTTGTGCTTCCAAGTTTTCTTGTCAGCTGGCGTATCGGTTTCCATCATAACCTGTGGTAAGTACCTGACACCATCCACCTTCTGTGCAGTTATGCCATAGTCCCAAGGAGCGGGGTGTAATATGCGTTTCGCTGCTGGATGCTTCCTCTTCCGGAGCTTCGACAGAGGCATGCGAGAGGGGTTTTCGTCCTTCATTCTTGCTGGTACAACAGCAACTGACAAAACGACAGGGACGGCAAAAAGCAGGTGCAAAGCCATTTCCTGAAATGGTCGCGCAAGCTGCAAGGTGCAAAATGTGGTGAGGACAGGTACAAGCCATTTCCCTGAAATGTCGCGAAACTTGCACAGCGACAAGGTGTGCAGATCTGTGCACGAAGGGTTGCAGTTCCCTGCTGGGCCAGGCTGGGTGTGCGGCAAGATTGCCAGACGTGATGACCAGCAACTTTCGTTATTCGGTGCGCGAACACGGCAACAGGATGCAGGAGGCCTGATCCTGTTTCCTGATTAATGTCTCGGCAATGTCTCGGAATGAAACTCCAAATTTTGGGCAATCTGCTGATTTTGGAGAGACCTGTCAATCGCCCATGCTCAGGCGGACCACTGCGACCGCCAGAAGTTTTACTTTTGGCACACAACTGGGCCTACTCACCTCACTATCCTCAGCAACTCGCTCTTCCTTCCTCCTCCCGGTCTCCTCCAATCCCCTGGCAGAACTGCTATTTTGATATTTTTGTCCATTATTGTATAATTTAAAGGCCAACAATGTCTGCCGACGAAGAAGAAATCGATTTCTCCAAACTAAAGAAAAAGAAGAAGGAGAAGAAGGAAAAGAAGGACAAAGAGAAGAATGAAGAGGAAGAGGAGAAAGAGGAAAAAGAGGGTGGAGAAGGGGCGGAGGACGAAGACGAAGCTGAGTTTTTGGCCAGCTTGAAGAAGAAGAAGAAGAAGAAGGCCAGCAAAAAGGGGGAGGAAGAGGGTGCAGCCGAGGAGGGTGAAGAAGTTGGGGAACCCACATATAGCTATGACTTCTTGTTGCAAAGGTGTGTGCAGCAGTGTTAATCTGGTGCCTGGACAGCTCGACACCGTTGCTGCCCAATGTGCAACTTTAGTCGCTCGTTCAGCCGTGAACAACTGCTTCATGAAAGCTGTGTCACGTGTTTTCACGCCCGTGTCAGTGTTCGCATCTGCAGCTTTCGCCTCACGTTCAGCCATGAACTACTTTCCACACTGGAAGCTGTGTGACGAGTTTCCACGCTCGTGTCAATGTTTGAGTGAAGGATGCTTGCTTCTTCAACATTAGGGTGTTCAACATTCTGAAAGCATCTAACCCCAGCTTGGCTGGTGCAAAGAAGAAATACACGCTGAAACCACCACAAGTTGTGCGTGATGGGACCAAAAAGTGTGCCTTCACAAACTTCAAAGAAATTTGCAACCAAATGAACCGTCCGCAAGAGCACTTGTTGGCGTTCACTCAGACTGAACTGGGTATGCCGTCCCGTTGAAAGTTGCACCTACGCGGTAATTTGACGAGCTTGTTGTGTTGTTTCGCTTACGTTCAGTGGCAGTCCTATCAGTCGTTCAACAGTTTTCTCATGCACCATCATTTTCCAGGAACTACTGGGTCTTTGGACGGGAATGACTGCTTGATTTTGAGGGGAAGGTTCACAGCAAAGCATATTGAGGGTTTACTGCGGAAGTACATTGCAGAATACGTGCAGTGCACGATGTGCCACGCTTTGGACACAAAGCTTGAGAAAGACTCGTCAACTCGTCTTTACACTGTGACGTGCAAGGTTTTCTCTTCCCTTGGCGCACATATCAACACGGGCCTTGTAATTTGTCAACGTCGTATCCATTTCCTTCGCACACTCTGTTTGCTGTTGCTCAGCGCTCGCTTGCATTGGGCGAGTCACGTCTATTTTGTTCGCATCGTCGGTTCTAGTGTTGCCAGGGTGCTCGCTCACACCACGTACTGTTGCAGGCATGCGGGGCCCACAGGACAGTGCAGGCTATCGCCAGTGGATTCGCCGCCACCATGAAAGGAGACCGTAAGAAGGCCCGTGCTGCTGGTGCTAAATAAAGCATTTCTGGCATTGCCAGAGATTGGATGGCAAAGACTGGGGTTGCAGCAGGGGCTATCAGCCTGGGATGTGCCCGTGCTGTGCATCCTTTTCTGACCAACAGTGACCAGCCTCCATAACGCACGGTGTGGACCACATGACACTTGAAGGGCACGATTTCATTGCACAATACTCGGGTCAGAAATGGGGTACAACACCTAGTAATTGCTACAGCCCATGCTTACATAGTGCAGTGTTGACAGGGTCTGGTGTAAGGTAATTTGCTTATGTTGATGTCTTGTGTGAATTGGTTTAGCAAATGGGTATGCAGGCAACAAGAAGCATGAAGCACCAGTCCAGGTTTTGACCCAAGGGCCCCAATGACGAGGGCAGCTCAAAAGCAGGCGTTCGTACATGTGCTTCAGCTGAGTGTGCAAAAATCAGTCATTGTGGGTGTTAGGCAGTTTGTCGTGCAAATCCAGCCGAGCAATTGGATTGATGCAACCTACCTGGGCTTTTTGCAACAGTTGTGGTAAAAAAACACATCCAAAATACCAAAAGCCTCAAACACTCTGGGACAATCCATCCGTGTCCCACAGAGTTTCTAGCCCCCCCCCCCCCCCCCCCCAAACAGGTACCTCTGGTTTGCATGTCTGTTTTTTAATTAGGTCACCCCCCCCAAAACAGGTGCTGGTCCATTTTGCACTTTGGTTTCATCCCATGAGGATGAAAGGCACCTGAGCTCCCTGGGTCTACTCAACTGGCCCCACGTGTTGGGTTGTCCCTAAGCTGTAGGGTCGTTGTGTTGGTTGCGGTGGGGGTGAGCAGTGTGCCAGCTGGAACCATGGTGTGTTGGGTTTCCATGTAACGTACAAGCATGTCTAGATAGGTTTCAAATACACATTGGTTGCTGCATCATAACAATGAGAGGGTCCATGGATGGAGGATGGTTTGCCACCGCATGGAAGTGTAGCAGATTCAGCCAATGTTGCGGATTGATGGTTTGACAGTTGTGTAGGAGATTTGATTTGAAATGAGCCAAAGTTTTTTGAAAGGCAGCAGCAACCTTTGTATGCAAGCTACACATGTAGGTTGCAACTAAAGAGGTACCGGTTTATTACTTTACTAGAAAAAGTGTACAAGTTAAAAAGTTTACCAATGTATTTAAGTATGACATCCAGTTATTCCATGGAGGAATTTGGGTCCATATGTTAGGCACGCAATGCACAAAGTCAGTGGAGTACAGTACCACACATTTGATAGCAAGGAAATAGTGCTTACCAAGCTGGTTTTTGCTTTGTCAAGGTTTTACAACGCATCGTAGGGTCCAGGGTGAGCAACACATTTTAGCAAATAGCAGCAGCAAACAACAAGCGGTTAAAAAGTCGTTGCGACGACACCATGGCTCAAAACTGGCATCCAAACAGGTTGAAAATGACCACAGATCAAATGTGCATCACCACAAGCAAGTTTTATGCCATTCGAAGCCGTATAGTCCATTCTATGGCCAATTTAGTGTCCAAAAATGGCCGTTTTTGGGCTATTTTCACGATGATCGTCTTAAAAGACCAGGGTGATTGCGGTGAGGGCAATTTTTTTTTGGTAGCAGTTGGGCTATCAAAGGAATGCAAATTGGTGTTAAATGAGCCACGCGCCATGCCGTGGTGCCAAGCAGTGGTCCTTTTTGAGGTGAAAATGAGCCGTTTTTGAGCCATGTTTCCGAACAATCATCCTAACCGTGGACGAACACCTCCAAAGCAAGCGGTCTTTCTTCCACGGTGATTTCCAATGCGTTTAGCAAGACTCGGACCCAGCTCGGTCCTAGTTGTAGGTTTTGATATGAAAACATATGTCTCATGGCATTTCTTGGCATCTTTGTTCTTTTTACGGATATGGCACAACTCTTCGACATTCGCCTAAAGATTTGGGGGGCAGTGCCCCGCAGCTAACCTCCAATAGCACAACGTTGGGTCGTTCCGGTCGGGTGCCTACTATGTGCACTTCGGGATGACGTTGTTGGGGTGCCATTTGTACAACAAATTTCAGTAGCTCTTGTTGTGCCCCATCCTAAATACTTACTTTGTGTTGCCGTCCAGTATGCCTGCCACCAATACTACACTCTTTCTATGTTCCGCTTTTGCTGCTTTGCGTCAAAAGTATTGACATTGATGAGTATTGAGGGTAAGGCATGGAATCTCCTACTTTTTTCCGAGCACCCGTGCACGCCCGCATGCGGTCACCGTGAGGCTCTAAGCCACTTTTTTTTTTTTTTTTTTACGTAGACCAGTTCGAACAAAGTTCTGGGCCGGGGCACCACCCCATGCTAAGTACATTGGTTGGGGGTATAACATACAAGAGGGGAGGTAAGGTCGCGGGTCATGGGTCATGAATGGCTGTTGTGTGTAAGGTTAGCCCTGTCCCTTCTTAATTCGCTTTTTGGGTGGTGCTGAGGAAGGTTTGGGTAGAGGCCTTGACCTGGATTGCGGCATTTTACTTTTACTTTACATTTTACTTTTACTACCACATTTTGCAACCGTTGTGGCCAAATTAAACTGGGAGGCTTTGTTTGCATGACCTGCAAATGTTGGGGTGTTTTTGTCACTCTTCACCATGACCCTAATCAGGACTGAATATCTCTCGGGACACTCGGTTTGTGCCAACACGGTGGGTTTTGGAATTTTTCTTGGAGTTTATGAACTTCTGGTCCGTTGGGCCAAAATTTCGTTCCCTTGGGGGGCGGGGCGCGGGGCGTGTATGTGCATACTTTTTGAAATATGTGAGAAGGCCGTTTCAAAAAAATACAGGGCAGGGGCGGGTAGGTGGTAACATTTTAATACATGGGATAGAGCACTGCAGAGGGGACAAGGAGGTAGAGATTCAAAAAAAAAAATTCATCCAATGGTTTGAAACAGAGCCCGTTTGAAAACCAAGAAGGTTTTTTTGCAAAAAAAAAAAGCCTTAGTTGAGAGTTTCAAAGTGTTTTTCAGAGAATGTGAAAAAGGATTGTTAGATTGCTAATTGATGTTTTTAGTTCTCAAAAGAGTTTTAAAATGGGATAAGACAGCCTCCACGTCAAGGGTATCAACATCAGGCACAAATACAAGATGGAGAAATGTGTTAATGTGTGTAATCTCAAAGCATAATCCAAACAGGAAAAGCAGATATAAACATTAGCAAAATATTGAAAATGGTTAGACAAAGATTCAGCAAAGCACAAATATTGCCAATAAAAGTTGGCTGTAGTTTGAGATCAGTAGTGAAATGTGCATTCAATGTGCACTCTTTTAATGAAAATGGAATTGGTTAAAAAAATTGGAACACCGGGTGTCCACAGACACAGGGCTTTCCATGGCCAACGCTTGGCCAAGTAATTGAATGGCAATTATTCGGCTTAGAATCGGGATCGGACTACAATATTTAGGTAAAATCTCAGAGTACCCATAATTTGGGGTATGAGACCACTGGGCTCAACCTTGGTAGAAAATACCACTTTTATTTGGGTATGTCCGACATGAGTGATGTTACCTCCGCTCACCTCAGTTCTAGGGGTAAAGTTCATGAAGGCTTATGGATTGTCTTTGTGATCACCGTCAATTGGAGTTTACTTTACCATAACCCTCGAGTTGTAAAGAAAATGTGCTCAAAGATTTGAATCAAACAAAATTTAGGCTGAAGAAATTTGAACCAGTCTCAATCAAACCGAAAAAGCTTTAGCCTACTTAAAAAGCTTCAAGAAAAACATGGTAGCTCCTTTTTCTTACTTTGTGCATCAATCTTAATTAATTGTTGTCCCACAGATCAACACTTTGTGTGTAAAAACCAGAATACAAATATGTAGCCGATTTGCGGAACCACTGAAGGGCCTGGTTGTTTTTTTCATTTGAGCAATGATGTTCAGTAAATTTTGTTTAAGTAGACTGTCTGTAGGCACATTTGTCAATTGGCTGCGGGACTGAGGTGGTGAGGGGCGGCCCCCTTAGCAGCCGCAAAGGCTGGGCTCCGGGCCAGAAAAATAAATACCCCAAATGGAGTGCCAAATTCGTGGGGGCCTCCACTGGCACCCCAATAGCCGCCTGATGGTATGGCGGCCGGGGATGAAGCATCAGCAGAGTGGCGGCCCCCATTCCAGCCAGGGGGCAGTAAAACAAAAACGGGGGGGGGGGCAGCAGTAGGGGTGGCTAGGACAGGGGTAGGGGCAAAGGCAGGGCAAGCGGCGCGGGTGGGGTCAAAAGCAGGGACAGGGGCAGGGTGGGGCAGGGGAAAGGGCGATAAAAATTTGCAGAAATAGCTGGGTCTTACGGAGCAAAATCAAAAACCATTTTTAGCGTAAATACTTGGAGAAAAAGCATTAAAACTTCAATCTTTCTCAGAACCAATTAGTACATTGAAAGAATATTAAAACACACCTTTTTATACTGAAAATCTTGGGTACGCAGCAAATTCATCATTCCATTGTGCCAAAATTGCACACACATTGCGCGATTGCTAGACAAATTTCTGAATGGCACATGTCTCCCATAGCCAGCCATGCCGCTCGGCACGCATGGCTTTCAAGCCCTGTGCATAAACCCAAGCCATTATGATTGAGAGGTTGGTTTGGATCATGATCAAAATTCAACTCTTGCGCAGTTCTACTCCTCGCGCTTCCTGCATCCTCCAGCTGCAGCAAACCATGTTCAGTGTGTGCCCCTGCTGCCAGGCTCAATCACACAAAGCAATGGGCACGTGCAGTCAATGACTCCTCGGATGCATTACAAGACTGTGCAATCAGTCTTCTCGGTGGCCCAAAATTGATCAAAATCCGTCTTCTCGGAGGTTCAGAATTGATCAAAATCGGGCTTCTCAGCGACCCAAATTGATCAAAAATCGGCCTCTCCGCGGCCCCAATCCAGTGCAGAAAATGGCTGGTACTGGAAATTTTTGTATCACTAACTGAGAGTCGTAATTAAAAAATGTAATACAAATAGAGAAGAATTTAAATCTGCTGGTGGATTCTGGGCCTGTGGAATGTGCTCTCGTGCGCCAGGGTCAATCGGTCAGAGTGGACTCGTCCAATTATGTCCTAATTTTACATCAAATATGTGCTTCAGACGACAGTGTTTGAGATTGAGGACGCTGGAAATTGTGTGGCCCCCTGCAATGTGATGCAGTGCCATGCACAGCCAACAGGGTTGCGGGGAAGCTTCTGGGGCAGTCATCCAGTACGACATCCATCCAATTCAACATCAGACCACTAAGAAATCAAGATAATGGATGGGGCTGGCACTGAAGCATGCCCATTGGCGAAGCAATGGCGGTGTGCTATGCAATAGTAGACATCCATGATAAATATATCAGGTTTTACAAATAGCATCAAATGGTGTGCAATTGTAGAAATCAATAATAAATATTCCGGGTTTTGACAAATAGCATTAATGCACAAATCATACAGACAGGGCCACGAAGAAGCAAGCAACTTTTAAGGCAGATAGAGCAGCAACCTTTACACAAGTGAGGAAAGAAGGTAACAAAACAAATTGTGCAAATTGGTGAAAATGGTTGTAACTGAGTGGCTGGACCAAGCAACCCATGCCTTAACAGAAAGGTCGGGCTTGAAATTGAAAAACAGAATACACGTCGTAGCACTTGTGCTATTGCATGTAAATCCAAACTTGTCATTGCTGGATTAGAATTTTGGTACCATATATCTCTGGCTTCAGTTTACCATCTCACATGCACAGTACGTACCCAAGCACATGGTGGCACCCATGTGCTTGGGTACCGAATCGGAGAAAAATAAAAATAAATGAAATGCGCAAAGGGAGAAACCGACTGCACCTTTCAGAAATTGGTGAGTGTTAGCAGCAGCAGCTCACAGACACCCAGGTATCCATGTGTCACCTCACCGTCGCGAATGCCACACAGGCAGCACGTGGACGCAAAAAAAAAAACGAGGGAAACAGGTGGGCTAGCTTCAAGCATGCAGCTGTGTTGCATGCAGCCTGCAGGCATTGCCTACAGTAATGGCCCTGTCTTTGCACCGCAGGCAAACACATCCAATGGTAAGTGTTGCAATGTTCAAAACGTAGTGTTGTTGTTTCAAATAAAAAGACAATTGACAGTCAAGGTCCGTTGCCATATCCAAAGCCACTAGGACCGCCCAGCAACTTCAAACGCTTCTTATGAAAGGATATAAATTCGCATGGTCATGACCATGGCGCTATGCAGGGCATGCAGTACATTCATGAGAGGGCAGGCTACCACAGCTCAGCAGCCAGTCAGATAGATTCGAAACGAGCGGTGCTTAAACAGCTTCCATGGTCCTCCCATATGCATAGGGTTCAGCCAGTGAGCACACAAAACCAGCAATACTGATCGAAAAGACCATCAGCCACTACATCACATTCTCCACAACTCCAAAATTAGTCGAACCAATTGCAGAAAAAAAAAGACAGCTCATGGCTTTGCAAAGGTGTTTGAGAATGAAGGGCAGATTGCCGATCTACAGCTCACCATTTGGACATAGATCGCTACCGTGCTCTTGTGTTGTGCTGTGCCTTTGTGTGCGAATGCTGGACACACTTGCAGCCCCACGCATATGAATTCACTTGCAAGGGCACCCACTGCCAGGGCTGACAGTGGGTGCCCGTCACCACGGCTGTGCAACACGCAATTTAGATTTCCATCACATTTCGCAACCCCATGCAACCTATGCCCAGCGGGACAAGCACTAGGAGCAGCATTCCCTATTCTCAAGCTTTCAATGAAAAGAGGAAATCATTAATATCGGCAGAACCTGCACCACTACAGGTACCGCCCACCCCGCTGCACACTGGATGCGGGGGGGGGGGGGGGCATCCCTGAGTGCGGCCACTGCCTGCCGCCGCACATTGCACGGATGGTATCCTCATCTACTGCTCCCAATATTGCCAACATAGAAATGAGGACGGGCGTCCCTCTGACTCTGATATCAAGCACCCCTAATGCATAGCCCACGAAGGGCAGCATAGCTACGCAGCACACTACACGTTGCATAACCCTCAAGAAAGCGGACTGTCGGTGCCTGCAGATACCCCTGCCTGTGTGATGGAGGGCAACCACCTCCTGACCAAATTAGGCGGTATCCTGGCATAGCCTGACCTCCTGCGCTACGGTTACACCTCCTTGTGCTCAAATTCTGTCATGCTTTGCACCCACTTGCCCAGGCAGGGGCACGAGCCACCACAGAATGAATGAATAAATGAACGAACTCCTGCATAGCCCTGCACGCATCAAGGCTTCTCCCTTGGGTTTGAGGTGGCAAAAGCTCACTCGCAATGTTGAGCGCAAATTCATGGCACCGAATGCCCTTTGCTCGAGCTTTCAACGAAAGCATAGACCCTTCGGAAAAAAAATGCACCCCGACTTTCATAGCTACAACCACCCACTCCATTGCAGGGGCAGTGGTGGAGTGATGGGGCATCCTTCAACCACTGCTTGCAGCCCACTCTGGTGCAGGGGGGGCGGGGGGGGGGCACCTGCTGTGACTGTCCCCCATTTCCCACTGCGGGGCGGGGCGGTGGTCCCCAAAGTCCCACACCCGCGACTGCCTCCAGCCCCCCTCCCTCTTTGCCCTGAGTTTGTTGGGAACCGGTGTTGCCACTCACATCCTCGAACATGTCTTCTCTGCCGACCTCAATGCCGCACTACTGCATGACAAAACATAGGCACCAGCCCCCCCCCCCCCCCCCCCAGCCCCTGTGCCACCGCAGGCGGCAGGGCTGGGTCCCGGTCCGCCGCCCTTGACTCACCCCCTTCCACCGCCGTTGCACCGTGTGCCACCTGTTAACCCGACCCCCCACTGTTTCTCTCATGACCCCCCCCAACCTCCCGGGTACAATAACCCCTCCCCCCCCTTGTAATAGCCACGCCCTTGTCCAAGCTACAGTAGGCGTATGGGCCATATTAATTTGGGACCTAATTTAATTCGGTACCACATGTAGTGCAGCCACATAAGACATGGGTTTCGTGACGCGTTTGCCAGTTACATAGGGTTATGGACACAGTTGTTGTATTTTACAAGAGACCACATGCAAGGCAATTTCATTACCAAGAACTTGAAGTTGCCTCTGTCCAAACCAGCCCCTGAACCTCGGGCAAAGGCATCTTCAAAGGCATCTTCCGGTGGTGAGCATGTGCAATTGTTCCGCATGGTGTATGATCGCAAGAAGGGTTTCCAAGCCGAACATTTGTAGGCTTCTCATGCCTCATTGCTGGTAGGAACATGGGTGTGAACCTGAAGTTTCATGTTGGAAACACTTTCTTGTGTTTACATGCCTTTGGGAACGTGGGCGGAGGTTAAGGTGCACTCATACTATGCGCTCGCTCACATGTGTGGTATGTGTTGGTGCAAGCCACGCCCCTGTCCAAGGTACAGTAGGCGTAGGGACCATATTAATTTGGGACTTTTGTGTAGCTATTACAATTTTTTTGGGGGGGGGGTACATCGGTGGTGGAGAGAGCACCCTCCAAATCTGAAGACGAAGACTGCTGGCGCCGGCAGTGGAGTGGATGCCACGGAGGCAGAAGCAGCATTGGTGAGCAGAGGGACAGCTTTCCGACTCCCACCAACCAAATTGCGCCACAATGCATTCACTTCCACCCCCCAAAATGATTGCACGCATGTCCGTAAGTACCACCGGCACGCTCACTCAGCTTTAATGGCAATCCTCCCCCTTCCCCGCCCGCCAGGGACATATCGGATCAGATCAGATCAGAAGTATCAGTATCTGGGTCTGGGACCCAGAAGTTTGTGTGCCCAAAATGGCCACACAAGACCTCATTGTTGGTTGGGGTTGGGGGTGCGGCTTTCCTTGGGTGGAATGCCCTGCTGCCGCCTGCCTCCGGTGGTGGTCGTACTCTGACATCGGAGGGTCCAGAAGCCCCGGAGGCTGTGGATATGGAGACTCCAGCCACCCGTGAGACAACAGGCTGACCTGTGCTACCCCATGCGCACAGTTCCTCACCTTCTTCACCTTCTCTTTCAGGCACATGCTGCAATGCACAGTGCACTGTTGCAAGTGCCCACAAGCGAGGGCAACTGATTTGTTTGTGTCTGCGCTGTTTCTGCAAGGGGTCCCCATTGAGAGTCAGAAGCACGCGCAGTTGGAGTATTACCGCTTTTGCAGCCACATCCACAACCACAACCACATCCACATCCACATCCACATCCACGTCCACGTCCACGTCCACATCCACATCCACAACCACAACCACATCCACATCCACATCCACATGCAGATCCACATCCACATCCACGTCCACACTAGAACAACATCTCAAACGGACACCTGGGACAGATGTATGTGTTCCCGGTCACCAGACAACCCAGAAGTCAGAGGGGGGTGGTGCATCGACGACCCACCCACCACCAATCGGCTGAAAAAGACGGGGAGCGGGGGGTTCGGATGGCGTGCCGGCCCTCGGCGTCGGCTGACTCCGATGGAAAGTGCTGCAAGCCCCACAGCCCCAACGGTACGATGGCACGCTATCCCACCGGGTTGCACACCACTGCCCACGAGCGCCGGTTCACTTGTGGAAGGGCACGGCCCAACCGGTTGGTGCCCTACAAACCCGGTAGCGCTTTGCCCCCCCCCCCCCCCCCGTGACATATAGTCCATCGGTGGTTTCTTTACGGGGCCCTGGACAGTCGCCCGCTTATCATTCACCGCATGACGCAGGGTCATCTCTGCTCACCTCAGAAATGATGGTCTTGTTGTCCGGCGCAACGGCAATGGGGCATCTCCGAGAGGGTCAGAACACGTGCGTGGTCTTGTCTGGGGCGGGGGCTGAGCGGTGCGCTGCGATGTCTGCGGTTCCCCCAGTTCGTCCCACGTGGGGCTGATTCGGGGTGCGGAGCACGTTGGGACTGGATGGATCCGGGGCCTTGGTGTGTGTTGATGGACGAACAGGGGGAGGGGAGGGGCGTGCCGCGGGTGCCACACCACCGGTCGGGGGGCTGAGCGAAGGTTAATGCCATACGGATCCTGAATGTCTGGACCACCACAACCCGCCGCCGATGGGGAAACAGAAATGGGGGGGTCAGGACAGCGGCTTGGCGGACCTTCAGGAGAAGATTGAGTGGTCACGTCCGTTCAGCCCCAAGCGCCTGCAAGTGAAGAGGCCTTGCGTGGGTGCTCTGGTGGGGCCTTGTTTGGGGAGGGGGGGGGGCGTGCGCGCCTCTTGGGGCCCCTCCCCGCAGAACGTCAGGCCACGATGGACGACCCCCCCCTCCCGTACGGAGATGTGTGGCGTGCCGGTCACAGAGGGCGAGCACACGGCAGCACAACAAAAGCCTCGTCAGTAGTGGTACCACAGGCGCCTTTCGGCTCCGCAGTGACCAGCGGCCGGTCGCACCGGACCCCCGCGGACATCGTGTGAAGGGGACACCAAGTCTCTCGGCGCAGGCACGGCGGGTACTATGGCCAAGACCTTGGACCCCCTGCCACACCCACGGCGGTGTTCTCTCGGCCGTCACGCAGGCCATGCGTATCAATCAAACGACAAAGCGTCACACGGGCCCCCACCCCCTCCGTCCAAGTGGGGGGGGGGGGGTGTTGGCATGACGCCCTGGTGTATTGTACTCGTCTGCAGCGGGCGGCGCCTGCTGGCCGATCGCCATTCGCTGCCCTTCCCTCGGACCCTTTCCCTCCGTAGGCAGCGGTGCCCATCAGCCTCTCACCGCCCTGTGTCCTTCCTCTTCCTCCTTGTCCTATCCTTCCCTCTCTACTTCCTTTTCCTTTCCCTTGGCCTTTCCCTCCATAGGCCATGGTGCCTATCGGCCTCTCACCACTCCTTCCCTGTCAATTCCCTCGGTCGGTTGTGCCAACGGAGCCCCCGGACTTGCCCTGTTTCACTTCTCTGTGTCGAGTCCACACAGAGGAAGGCAACTGCCTTCGCCGTTGGCCAGGTGCGTCCAAGCGGCCATCCCAAGCCGGCGGTGAGGTACCTCTCCCCAACGGCGGCTGGTGGGCCCTGGGATGTCCACTTGCGGGGTCTTTTCCCCGACGGGGACACATAACAACCTACTGCCTCCAAGTGGGGGGGGGGGGGCGTGTCGCGCAAGTGTTGACGGGCGTTATGCAAGTGCACCATCGCGGCACCCGGAAAAGCGCATGCGTCTTGTATATATCATGCCACTTCACTCCCCCCAGGGCGCCACGGCGGACCACTGCCGACCGCCCGGGGTGCCGAGTCGCGAGTCCACGGAGCGCTTCGTCTTCCGTTTCTGCGGCGGCGGCGGCGGCGGCGGCGGCGGCGGCGGCGGTCTTCGCGGCGGCGTGGCGCGGCGTTGATACCCCTCGGGGGGGCCCCCGGCGTCGCACGGCGCGGCGGCCGTTGCACTGAACGAGGCAAGGGCAGCGGGGAAGCTGGGGACGGCCAGGGGCCCAGGGTCAGCAGTGGCGGAGCGCGAGGTGGGGAGCTGGAGGGTGACGGGCCCGCTCGAGGTCACATAGTAGAACCGCAAGGGGCTGGGCCAATACGACGGATGCGCAGGTTTCCGCGCGGGGCGGTGGTCCTCGGGGCCGGGGGGGGCTGCGGTGTGCGGGGGCTCGGGGGTCCCGGGGGCCGGAGCGGCGCGCGCACCGCCGGAGTCGCCGGCATCGCCCGCGGCGGGCGCGGGCGGCGCGCGGGCGGACCTACGGGGCCCTGCGATGGGGGGCATCGTGGCGGGGGGGCACGGCGGCCGGAGCGGCGCGCGGGGCAGCGCGGGGCCATCGGTGGCGGAGTCCGAGTCCCAGTCCGGCCGAGGGCCCTGGGGACCGCTGGACGCGGCCGCCGCCGCCGCGTCGGTGGAGAAGGGCGCGTCGGGGCCGGGGCCCGCAACGGCGGAGGGGCGCGGGGCGGGCGGCCGGCGCACGTTGGCGGCGGCCTGGCGCAGCAGCGGCGTCAGGAACAGGGGGTGCGCGGCGGGCGGGGGGGCTGGCGGGGGGGCGCAGAGCCGCGGGTCGGGCGGTCGGGGCCCAGACGGGGGCTGGAGCGCGGCGGCCCTGAGAGTAGCGGCCCGACGACGTGCAGGCGGGCCCGTGACGCACCGCGATGTCGGTCACCGCACGCCAATTCCGGGGGCCCCCGGTCGCGATGGGGGGGGCGACCACCTCGTGTCCCTCATGTTACGCGCCGTTGCAGAGCCCGGGTCAGGCCGTTGCTTACGGACGGGGGGGGGGGGGCTCGTTCGGGGCCCTGCCCAGCCCCCGGATGACCGACCCCCACCCCCACCCCCACATCAGAAAAATTTGCCGCAGAGAAAAATGGCATTTCCAAAAAAAGGCCCGAAACTGGGGACTGATTGCAGATGCGCAAAACGGGTCTCGGCGTTTGACTGCCGGGGGGGGGGGGGGGGGATCGAGGCTTCTCCCCTGGGGTTTGGATGGCACAGGAGTTGTAAACTTCGCTGGTGGCGGTCTCGAGGGCAGATCCTACGCCCGGGGGGCGGGGGTCCTCGGAGACCGAGTGACGTGCGTCAGCCCCCCCTCCACAGACTTGGGGGGGGGGGGGGAGGCACGGTGGTGCACACCAGCGGGTGGGCACGGCAAATGCGAGCCTAAGTGCCAGGGGGCATGCCCCCAGACTTGGAGGAATGCCCCTGCCCTCTCATGGGCGCCTCGTCGGGGGGTCAAACATGGGGTCACCACTGGCATTGTGTAGAAGAAGGGGGGGTTTGTGTCGCCCAATGCCCTTCACACGACCCCCCGCCCCAAGGAGCACTTTCAAAAGCCCGCCATGATATCCGGGTTCTCAGCCCCACACAGCCCCCCCCCCACCCCCCCACCCCCCTCCAAGGCGCCCAGCCTATGCCCAGCCACTGTCTCCCTGACCCAAGTCCCAAGTGTCAAGCTCAATGGCATTTGTAACCGACAGTAACCGCCTCCAACCGCTTCGGCAACCTCCTCCAACCGCCTGCCTAACCGCTTCTGGGGCCGCCTCTGAGGCCTCTTCCCTTCCAATGCATCCCTGCCCCCCCCCCCCCCCCCCTGTTCTAGGCACCGCACTCCCAATGTTCGGGCCCGTCATGAAAGCACGGGCCCCACAGACTAGACAACACAACGTGCACCCCCACTATGGGAATGCCTTTCCGGTAGAGTCAGGGCAGTGGGGAGGGGGGAGGGGGTTACACCCCCACCCCTTCAAGCGAT